>NDXB01009473.1:59947-116171 GCA_002631895.1 Agapornis roseicollis
GGGGGGGGGGGGGGGGGGGAGTGAGCGAACTGCTATGTGGTATTGAATTTATGGCTGGGCTTAAACCACGACAAGGTGACATATGACATGCAGTGTATTTAATGGGATACGCCGACTGTTTTAAAATGTCTACAAAAGTGTTCTGAAGGTGACCTGGTGCTAATAGAGGAGACTGAAGCAATAAATAACAGTTTAGAAGTCCCATGTGAATAGCACACATTCACACAGCAGCACGTGAGCAGAACCGGAGACCATAAAGTACATGCACATTTTAGAACATTCTTAGCGAGTGATCACAGGGCAGAAGAGTCCCTCAGATCCATAAATACTACAATTTTTATCTCCATTCTCTTGTAAAGACCAACTTTCCTAGGCTATAAAAACCCAACTTCCTGAAAAAATTAAGGAAGAGGATAATTTCACCTTAAGATAAATGATTTTATGGTGCATTTATAACCATTACATTAAACAATTAACTCTTATTTAGGCTGCTACATTGCTTTGGATTTTAATGCATTTGGTCACAGTTCGAGATACTTAAGAGATCACACAAAACACCAGCAATGTGAGACAACTGCTCCCAGTTTTCCTTTCTCAAAGGCCCTTAAACAGGTTCAATAAACCATTGGCCTTTTCAAAACATCAGCTTTCCCACTGCCCCATACGATAATCCACTGGTCTGCAGGGGGCAACTAGGACTCTTACAGCCAGTCACAGGAGCCAGAACAAGGTCTCCACCTCTTTGACACAGGTGCTTGTTATGCTTTCTTGCTTATGTAAAAGCCAGGGGATTAGGCTTCAAATCTACTCAGAGTGCTTCAAACACCCCAGGAGTAAGCCATCTCCATAGTAACAGCTTTAATATTTAGAGAGGAGATCCCTAGTACCCTAGAGTGTTTCATGTCTACTCACTGAAAACAAACCAGCCTTGTTTGAGGGCACCTTGCAAACTTAAAAAAGTTACTTTAAATATTTAATGGGAATAAGATGGCCAGTTATTTAGTTCTGAAATCAGCAGATGTTGCAGTGTAAGAAAGCTGTATGTATCAGGCAGGCTTCCTCTGTGCAAGCCCTCTGCACACTGAGTGTAAAGGGGCAAGTAATTTTGCCTGGTCACTCAGAAGAAACTTAACACGCTTGTAAAAACCAAGTACAAAGAAGGGAGGAAGAGAACCATGGTGTCTCAACTCTCAAGCCATAGGATGCTGGGGAAGGCTGCAAAGTATGTTACCTCACTCTGTTCACTGGGTGCTGCTGCAGGCCTCACAAAAAAAAAGGCAACTGTGAGCCATCACAGTGATGATAACGAAATCAAGAAGGGCAGATTAAATTACACCTTCAGAAACTACTGGCAATGAACTCTGGATTCATGTCACACAAGGCATCAGAGGGAGGATGTAAGTTCTGCATGCCCCAAAGAACAAGTTACATGAATCATGCTCCAGCAGGTACTATCCTAGCACTGCCCACTGAAACTATTTTGGAAATGCCTGCCTATAGGAGGCCTGAATTTTGCTATGCTGAAAACATTCTCCAGAATCTTCTGGCTGAGCGTGGATAAGAAGGATGTTCACCTAGCAAAACATCTGCAAACAAGTACAATGTAGACCTGTGCATAAGAAGCTTCCCCATGCTCTCAAGCCTCCTGCAAGGACTAACACACTCTATTAATTTAATGCCTCTTCAAAGACAAACTACTGCACAGATTAAGACACAGGATTTGGGATGAGTGTCAAAAACTATTGCCTTAGGGTAGAAGTACAACAGAGCATGAAGCTGAAGGTAGTTCTGCAAACTTCTGCCATGTCATGTAGACATTACTCCTCTTTAACTGGTTAGTTTGCCACTAATTGTTCCCCAATGTGGACTTTTCAGCATTTCAAGAAAAGGAGAATTTCAGCAATCTGTGCAAAGTACCAAATCCAAAACAATACTTGAAAAAAACCCTAACAAACAAACCCAAGACAAACAAACAAACAAAACCAAACCACCCAACCCAAAACCCAAAATCAAACCTTCCAAACACCAAACCAAAATGCAGGATGCAGGACTGCAAAAGAATGTCCTGTATCTGCCTCCCAAGACCCAGTGTCTGAAATATAAACCTATTCATAAAGCTGATATGGTACCATATGACATCCAATTTAGGTTCTTTTACTGTCTTTGCCAGAAGACTGTTTTCATACATATGCAGGTTGCATCAACACTGTATGGTAGAAACAAGCTGCAAAGTGACCTGAGAAAAGCACAGCCAGAGTTTTAAAAGGAAGCCAGTCACTGCAGAGATAAACAGGCAAGGTACTACAGGGCAGCAGTGGGGATGAAGACCTGAACTGAAAGATTTAGATAACTGGAGCTCAGGGCAAGATCTCTAAATTTAAAAATACTACAGCCATATTGAAAACTAAAGGTCTTCAATGACAGGTTAAATAAACTACGTAGCAGTCTGTATACATCTCTGGCAACAAGAATCACTATTCAGGTAATGAGAGGAGATTCTCAAATTGAAAAACCTCACGCAAAACAGCATCAAATGAGATGATGCATTCTTTTACCATGTTAGGTTACAAATATTTAGCACAAGTAACAGAGCATTACTGTCTCCCCTTATACACACTTACAACTCCTTTTAACAATTCCAGTGGGCAAGGAACTTGTTTAGCTGTTTCCAAGACATATGTTGCACTAAAAAAAGAAGAGGACAAATCTACCTGTTTTCAAATTCTATTTGAAATTCTATTGTTTTACTCCAGGATGCACTTATGAGAACCTGTGAGAATATTCAACTTTTTACAGCAACTTCTCTACACCTGCAGTTTTATCATTATCGTCACATTTCTGGTGCTATTGCTTTGTGCATAAACATCTTTTTGTGGGGACTCAATTTGCACAGGAAGAGATTTTCAAGGGAACAGTTTGCTACTTCCACCCCCACAACACTTTTAATGGCACAGAGTCTGGAAAAAAAGAAATCTTAAAAGGCTCTTCTAAAATAGAATTTCTTCTTTTCTCTTCAGAATGAGGGACAGGTCTAGAAAGGCCAGGTGCCAGCACACAGTCTCACACTTCAGTTCCTGGGCATCCCTTTGCAAGGAAGGGCATGACAGCCATGTTACAGCTGGACACTAAAATCTGACCATATCTCTTAAAAGCTGGTATTTCAGTAGCAAATTCCATATCTAGATTAGGATTCTGCCTTTCCCAAATCAAACAGCATCTTATCTAAGACCAATTTGGCTGCTGCTTTCATTTCCCCCACCTGGGGAGCAATGATGTGAGACACCAGCAGTAAAACTCCACGCTAAGTACACATGGCAGTTTCCACAGAGCATGAGTGGATAAGCCTTTCTCACCTGGGAATGCATTTATATCAATGACGGCATGCTGCCCAGTCTGATTGTTAATGATGATATCAATTCCAAAGAGGGAAACTCCCAGAGCTTGCCGCAGAGCCTTCGAGATTTCCCGGATGACGTCATCATTTGGCCGCTCAAATACTCCTTCGATTTTATCCAGCTATAGTGAGTGGGAAAAGACACATTACTGAGGGACTTTGAAACAGGCTTTTTTGGAATGATTGATTTTCAGAGGTTTCCAGGTGCATATCCAACAAATCTAATTGCAGAGAACCAGTGGCATGAAACAGAGAAAGACACCAAAGAGAAACTGCTTTCATAACTCAGAATCCTTCCTACATTTGAAGTTCACTTCATCTAAAGTACTTAGTTCTTCCTCTTCATTCTGGTGCAGTTCTTGAGAGATAGAGCAGTGTAGGAATAAGTGAAGACTCAGAATATTTTAAGTACTAGATCTACACCTTAAAAAAACAAATACATCTGGTGTGTTTAACCCTATGCTGCAGATATTCTGCATATCATTCTGTCATTTCAATGCAGAATAAGACCTATGTTAAAGTGCTGATGAAACAGACTCCTGCTATTAGTTTAATCTAAGACATACAATTCAACTCAGCTGATATCTTCAGGGCAGAGGCTAATTCAAAGGGCGTATCTTTTATGTGGGTTTCACGTATAAAATATTACATAAATATTTATTACAATGAGTAACTCTGGTCAATCCTGTCTGATAGATGTACCTTTCTTCACTTTTTTAACATGTTAAGCAGCAAAAGTATGCTGTTAGGTATACAGAAGCATGTTTGTATATGAGAGAGATGGCAGGTAAATCACAGAGCATACACTCTTGAGTTTAAAAGTAAATTTAGCCATAAAGGGATTTATGACTAGCACAATTACAGCTTTAATATTTTGCATGCCTATCGGTGTTGTACACAAAATATAATCATTGCCAACTATGGAACTACTCCCCAGTAGAGCTTGTGAAACAGAAAGAATCTAGAGACTCAGATCTGGAAAGGACCCAGTTCTGTAAAGTGACTTTCTCAGCAGTTGAGTGCCCAAGAACTTGTTAGGGTTCATAAGTGCAAAGTCTATTGAAAGGACTGGCAATGCAAATGTGAAACTGTGCAGTGTGCTGGCACTACTGGATTTGAAAGACATCCAGAAATGGTCCTGTGGTCACAGCTTGGCTGTGCTTCCACCACAGACAGCACTTTGTGGCCCTGCCCAATGTAATTTCTCTGCTTGAATTTTCACCATTTGTCTTTCCTCACAGAACTGAGTCCTAGAAAGATGATTCATGCTTATTAAGCTCTTTGGACAGGAAAAGGCCAGGTGTTTCCATTCAAAACTTCCTCATTCCCCTTGCCTAGATTAGCTTCAGGGAGTTTAGGTCTAACAAGCAGCACAGCCCTCCTGCATCAGTGCTTCCTCACCGGAGCTCGGTAAGGAAAACCAGAGGGGGACACAGTCATGCTGGCTCGTGGTACCAAACAGACCTCTGCCTGCAACACAGAAGCAGACAACTTGTGAAGGAGAGTCACTAGCTGCTAATGCTTCCATAAGAAAGGACTAGGTAAGTTTTACAGCCACGCTAGAGGAAAAAAGATCAAGTGTACTTACTGCTGTTAAGACAGATGAGGATTCCGGTTTTGAAACATTGTGGCTGTTGAAAAATATTGATTCTCTGTCTGGAATTAAAAGCAGTTTGTAAATAATACACAAAATTTTACTTTCCACAGGATTAGTGTAAGGAACAGTAGATGGCACTGCAGACTTGGGAATCCAGTCTTGATCCCTAGTGTGCAGTGCCCACCACTACCCCACCGATGGGCTCCTCTTGACTGCTGGCACTTAGCTGCCTGTGCAGGCAGTGGCCACCCACGGGTTTTGGACCTTGGACCACGAATAAACAGAACTGCCTGGGGTTAAGTAGGAACCGGTTTCCTTTCCTTCACCTGAGCAAATTAACTAAGTTCAGTAAGATAATTAAGGTCATTTACTAATTCATTATACTCAAAGTGACAGTTCCAGTGGGAAAGTGTGTGATAGAAAGCAGGAGCTGCATTCACTGCAGGCAGTAGATCGATACTGCGTAGGGTACACTGAGATCAGATCCCTGTGAACCTGCGGAGGGCACTGCCACCATGGAGGAAAGCAGTAAATTTCACGGTCAGGACCTGCCTTCCTTTTGGAGGCACCACAGAAATGCGGGACATATCCTGAGGTGACAGAAGCCATGAACATACTGGGAGAATCATACCAGCACCTCCCAACCCACTTGCTCTATGCTGGAGGTTTTACTGGTGGGGAGAAATCCACTGTAGGTCTCCCCTTGGAACTGTCACCACAGCAGACTGATGGCATTGTACAGACAGCCTGCATGGGAATACCCGAGTCAAAGTCTCGTAACCCAGGTGTCACCAGCAATACAGTATTTCTGCCATGCTGGTCTCTCTGAGTGGGTAGTTAAGAGCAGCTGTAGGTCCACGTTTGATAAAGATGGGGAAGCTGTGAAAAGCAAACCCAAATCTACTCTGCAGTCTGACAGCAGTGTATAATATTCTTGCCTTTCCTCCCATTTAGAAAGGCCCCATACTGTTAGCTCCTAGAGTACCTCACAGCTGCCAAATCTGCTTAATTGTCAGATCTGCCTTGTCAGATGCCTGTAACACAGCCCCCTTAAATTCTCCTGATGAGGGTAAAAAAAGCCAGACACTTACCCTAATCTGCCCGCTAAACCCATTTTTATGTGGGCTTCCAGACAACTTTCAAGTCTTACACTAACAGATGAGACATTAGCCAAGGCATTTTTAGAAAGATGCCTTAAAATGTTCCCTTCCAGAAAAAGTACAGACCAACTGTCATAATAGTTTACACAGATTCTGGCCTACTTCATTTGGTCAGGACACAGAGCAGACCTAAATGTAAACACAGGTATACGTGCCTACAGACAAAGACTTACCAGGATCCTAATGTATATATACTAACAAAACACGTATCTGTGTGCAGATCACAATGGTGAACACACGTGGACATACTAGTATAAGTGGAAAACACCAAGAAAAGTGACAAGAAACTGGCATTTGTTCATTTATCTCCTTTAGTTCAATACCTTCTCTCCCATCCCTATCTCCTGCATTTTTCTAGTTGCAAGCAGATCATGCTCCCATTCATGCACTAGTAATTCCTTCTTGCTTCTGCTGGACCACAGAATGCAGTTCTCTGGAAGGGAGCTTTTTCCCGTAGAGGAAATTTAAGCAATCTTTAATGAAAACCCTTAAGTGTTGCTTTCTAGTGACATTTAGGAGGATCACTGTCCTCACTGACAAGTCCATTCATCCTTCTTAGCACAGCTGGTATCTACAGACCAAAGGACACTTTTCACCATGGTTTACAATACTGGGCCTCACATATATTGAGAGGCTCATTCAGGGTAGAGCACAAGTGATCTTTAATTTAAACACACATGCATAATCAAGGTAAAAATAGGGAGAGGAAGTTCTGAAACGATGGAATCCAGGAAATTCTCTCCAAAGCACATTTATAAACAAACTCTGGAACAAATGACACATGAACTTACTGTAAAACGAGAATTTTTCTCCTCCCCCTTTCCACATGACATAAACCACTATTTCTAACAGGTAAGACTCAGGTTACCATTGCATAAATATTAACTATATGAATGTCATTCCTATGTATTCCAGAGCAGATGAGTTATCTCCCTCCCTTCCTATTGAACTAATACAGAAGAGGAAACATGGTATGCAAGGATCAGCTGCCTTCATGTCAGCAGCCTTTTCAAAGATACTTTTGAGCTGTTGAGGCTCTGAGAACTGACATCTTGTTTTAAATGGGCACAGCGTACCTGAGATTCCTGCAGAGAAGTTCTTTAAAGATGGTCTTTTCACCACTGTGTAGGATTCCCCAACCACGAAGACTTTATACAGCACGGCGTTGTGATTGATGAAGCTCTGAATGACGCAAGGGGGGTGAACAGCTTTCAGCCCCTCCTGGTTGAAGATGATCGCCATCTGAAAACAAGCACATACAGTTGTGCACAAGTCTTTCAATAATTTCAGGCTTACCCACTATATGACTAGCACTGAGGGGGAACATCTACAGGTGGATATATACTGACCATGTGTCAATTCCTTCTCAGCAGCTAGTCCTATTTCATTGCATTTCATTTCACTGACACACAACTCTCCATAAGCTTTCATTTTCAATCAACATTTTCTTCTCAGCTCTTTGCAATTTCATTTGCTACTTCTAGTTGGGAAGCTACTGCAACTGCAGGTACAACAAAAGGGTGAAACATCTGATCAACACAAACAACAAAGTTTGTATTGAATACAAGAGTGCATCATGAGAACAACGGAAGGAACAACTCTGTGTACTAACTAGAAGATCTTCCCCACAGCCCTATTTTCCTGTGGTCTTCCAAAAAGGAAAGCATTTATAGGGACCAAATGATGAACAGCTGTCTCAAACAGCATGGAATTGATGCTGGTAGGTGCACAGAAGTACTTCGACAAACCAGCACATCTCCAGCACATGTTACACTGTTCTTTACATCGATTCATCCATTACCATGCTTACAGGCACATATATATATATATAATTGCCATAACCATAGTGCTCCATTTTGCAGGTTTGTTGTTGGAGTATGGATGCTGCCATGGCTCCAATGCAGAAGCAGCAACAAGCACCATGGCACAGGCAATGAAATTACTTTAAGAGATGCACAGAGTACCATGGTGAGACTCAGAAGCCCAGATATTTGCCAAAGTTCTTGTTTATTTGGCATTTCTTTCCCTAGAAAGGGTTGAGCCCTATAGGTACAGAGCAATGCATCATCATGGTCCTTCATGTCAGTGAGAGCTAGTGCCTGTATTCAGGGTGGAAGGAAAACGCTGAAGAGACATCACTCAGGAGACAGCAGTGAGCTCCCCTCTGCTTGGGAGTCTGGCTCCTTTCATTTTGGAGCAAAGTCCAGCCCAGGCTGGGCACATCACATCAAGAAAAAGCTAATGAAACCTCAGTGACAGTGGGTTTTTCAACAAGCACAGCAGCTGTGCCCATGAAGGGTAGATATTCTTGGTCTCATTTTGAGAGAGGAGGTTGTACATATTCAAAGTCTGATCACATTTTTGTTCTTACTCCTCCTCATCTGGTAGACCACATGAGGTCACATAATTGTCTGCATGCATGTGCAAAGAATCAGTAGATTAACGTTTTCTGAGTTCAAGTCAATGCATGCATTCAATATCTACTTCCAGCTGATATTCTTACTCTGTCTCTATTACACCAGATGCTACCTATCTGACAGTGCAGTATAAACTTGTGAGTAGTAGTAACCTGTGCAAGAAACCTACTCCAACTAGCAGAATTATCTATCAAGATGATTCACAGCAACAACATTGTACCTCATTTGTCTCTCACTGGTGGCAAGAAACACTGCTATCTTATTCCTTCTGTGTAGACTGTTGGCATTATAGTATCTACAATATCACACTGCCAAAACCTGTGCAGTTCCTATGGTGTTCTCTTCAAGTATTAGTTAACTAATCCTCACAAACAAGTATTTATCCTGTTTTGTAAGTATGGAAACCCGGAGAGTTTATCTTCTTGTCACAGAACTGACCTAGACTATTGACACCCATGTGAAAGCTCTCTTCTACAAAGCTCTGTGCCAATGGCCCCGAGGACTAGCACACAACCCATACAAACTCCCATGGTGTTGTGTTAGGCTGGTTCACTGCGATGTCTCATGGGTTTTAGCATGCATGAATACAGCTCCAAGAATTTGCTTGCAGGGTACACTTGCTCTTTGTCATCTAGCACAGACCTGCTGTGTCTGGCAGTAACATGGGAACAATACTTTATATCATAATATCCAAATAGCATTCCTCATTACAAATGCAGAGCTCTTTTGAAGGCAAAACAAAACATCTGGCACCAACATTTTTTACTGATAATGTCCTTAAGGAATTCAGTCTCAAAACCCACAGTGATTCTCTGCCTTTTCATTCGTGTCTGCTTAAGACTTAGAAAAATGTCATCCTGGACACATTTCTTCAGGTTATGGGTCTCGGTGATATCTCATGGCAGCTTTACCAAATGTGAGTTGTGTTCTGATGACAGCCAGGAAGGACAACCTTCGGGCATCATCTCTGTTCAACTCTAACAAATGGTGCTGATACAGTGGGATTCAAGTCCTGAGCTGGCCAATGTGACTTCTAGTGCAGAGGCCATATAGAACTGTGGGACACCACAAGACAATTCACTAACAGCACCCTGGCTTAACTAACTTGTGTTCTCACTGTAAATTGTGCAGTCTGCCAGTCCTGGCAGGTACCAAACCCAAACTCAAGCCTGCACCTTCAGCTGTTCCTGTTAGCCAGTACTTGAATTTTGTGAATAGTCATCTTAGGAAGAAAAGCAGGCTTCTGGTCAGGCTGTGTTCTAGTTCCAGTGTCAGCTCTGCAATGGGAATATCTCTACAGAAAATGAAGTGACACACCGAAAGCCAGAGGAGTCAGTAATAAAACAGGGAACAAATTCTTCTAAGCAGCATAGGCTTCTAGGCCTATGCTCCATCTTTTAGACAGACTATACTGTAAGCAGAGTATTTATTCTACACTTCCCTTGCCATTATTTACCATAAAATAGCAATTACAATTACATTTCCTCTCTGATGATAAACATACTTTTGGACTACTCCTGAAAACTTAGCAACTCCAAAAGTGACTACTACTACTAACTATGTAAAGTACCACGCAAGACTTCAGGCTTTTTTCCAGGGTCCTCCTAGGCTCCAGTCCTAAGTTCCTGTGATAAAGTGCAGCCTACAACTGCACTGTAGTCTAATTTTTGCTCAGAAAATGGAATCCTAGCAGGAAGCTGAGGTATGTCTGCACTGTATGAAAGAAGAGCAAAGAAAGATTCACCAGGGACATGAACTCCAAGCCTGACTGGACAAGCACTGCAAGATTCAGGCTTTTCAGGCTGCAGTGGAACTTCTGACAAAAATCATCAGGGAAGCTAAAGACTTACACTCATTAACAATCCAGTCCCCAAGCATTCTTGGGAATGGTAGCAAAAATTTATAGCAGCAGCTTCAGCAAACTAACAGGACTGTCTGTCAGCTTGTGATATGATCCAAGCTAAGGCCTGCATGAAAAATATCACTGCATTTTAAAAAGGAAGTGCTGGTTACTTGAGATTTCAGACACAGCCATTCTGCTTAGCTAAGATTTACATTTTACTTCATGGCCTTCAGCCCTCAAAGACACTGCAGCAACGTACTTCACATTTCAGGAGCAGATGGAAAATGTGGATCAACAACCACGTAGTTAACAAAGGAAGCCAGGCATTAGGAGGGCCAGCAGCAAGGGCTGGATTCTCAAAACTGAGTTGTGGTAAGCAGGAAGGCAGGAAGCACAAACGGAAAAGAATTAAAACAGGACTCAACTCACCTAAATTTAGAAGAATTGGGAATGTGCTCCTTACAGGAATATACAACCATTTTAACTGCAATTGCCTTACGGGAAGGAATGAAGGCAGATAGTTCTACCAGCCCTGTCCTCCCAACAGTTCCAACTGTACTATTACAACTCACCATGTCTGGAAACTCTCTGTGTTTTCTATTACCTTCACCTCAATAAGAGGACCCAGATGATTCATCTGCAGCACAAACCCACTTCTCACCTGTACCACATACATGTTGGAGAAGAAATATGGTGGAGTGGAAACATCACTTAAGTGTGACTTCCCACCAAAGGAGAGGCTGAAGGAGATTCTTTGCAGAGCTGATTGGAGACTACAAACTGCTGGATAAGAAGCAACTAGATCATGGAAGCTAGAAACCGCCAAAAAGAACTTCCATGGTGAACTTAAAGATGAGGGAGAGGTGGGAAAAGGGAATTTGTTTGGGCATAGCCCTCATTCTGCCTACTACAGGATCAGAAAGCAATCACCAAACCACCATGGGGGACTGAAAGCAGGGGATAACACTGCAGAACTTTTTTAACTCACCTCATGAGAGTTGGTTCCATGGGCCACTCTGGTTTTACAAACTGGGTAAATAAAAAAAGAGAAAAAAACCAATGCACCACTGAAACAGGACACACAAAGCCCTTATAAATCTGTTCCTGCCCATATGTGCAAACACTGGAGTTCACCAGATCAAGGTATTGACTTTATGAGATACCAGTGAATGTCTCTGTTTGAACAGTGTCCCCAGTCACTGCAAAGCTTGCTCCAAGCCCTATTCTCTCAGCTCCAACCTGTAACTAATGGGCAAGCATGGGTCATTACTGGGACTGGAGAGAAGTCCAAAGGATCACCTAAAAAGTTAGTATCACTACTTGTATTCCCATCCTGATACTCAGAGGGCATCTTCAGAAGTATGTTATTTTGCCTGAGGCTGGAGCTACTTTACACACCTACCACTGTCCTGAAAACAAAGGTACTGGGACAAAGTGAAAACCTTTTCCTACCTCCCTGTTTTGGGGGAAGAGCAGGAAACAGAATGGACTGAACCAACCCAAGATACAGCACAGTTTTTGTAGGCAGCCATAGGAGCGGGGGCATCAAGGGAACAAACACCAACTAACTGATTCTGCTCACTTTATACTGTAAGGAATCAAATAAACGTATGAATTAAAGCCCCACAATAAAACTTGGTACAAAGCACAGACAGTTCATAGCAGCTGTTTGAGGCTGTGAGCCCTTGAAGCCTGCTGTCTAGGTTAGGTTTTTACACTCTTTCTTCTACCCTCTTACATTTGTAGCCTTGACCAGGGAAAAGGAGGGGTGGGTGAAAAAAGCAGTCAAGTCAGTAAGGCAGTGATTTTCTCAAGAAAAACAATGAATGTGGCTGGCAGGATAAAATTCTTGCACAAATTTAGGGCAAGAGGCTAACTTTGTTAGAACTATTAGCATTTCCCAGGAACACATGTTTACAGTAGTGACATGTTTAAAGAAAGGAACATCAATAAAAGGCAAAGTAAAAGCTGACAGGGAGGGGTTGTGTTCCACATTCCAAGCAGACGACTTCAGAGTGTTCATTTCAGCAAGGCTTCAGAATGTTTGTTTCAGCAAGGGTTTAACATCACTGACATGTTGGCAACGAAACTCACACTCCTACAGTGTTGGCTATGCCTTGAGGGGTGCATGTGCAATATTCAGAACCTACTAAAAGTGACAAGGAACAGCCTGTGTACATACTGAATGGGAATGCCAGTCCATTCTTCTCTATAAGCTGCAAGGTATCTTCTCCACAGGCACTTGTCAGCTCCATAAAGGGTGGTGAACAAATCCTCTCATCTGCAAGACAAAAAAGGAAGACTCACTGGTGATGAGGGGTTTAGCTTCTCAGCTGCATCATTACCAGTTCTCTCCATACTAACTGCTTCTTGATAGTCAGCTTTACTTTAATAGCTCATATTAAAGCACCTGAAAGATTATCAGCCAGGCCTGAATTAGGGTTTCTGGAAACATTTCAGAAGATGAAAGCCCCAACTTTCAGATAACCTAAATGGAAATATAAAGCCCATGTTTTCAGTTAGGCAGCAAAAACCATCAGCTGTTTAGGAATATGTAGCTGTAAAAGACTTAGCCAGTGAGGTGAAAAGCCACTGGGGTTATAGCTGTTAACATTATGCCTTCTGGTCTGCTCCAGAGTGTTTCTGTGATGTGAACATTGTGCTTGTTCACATGGGGTTGCAGGAGGGCTGGAGTCAGACCCCATCCCTCTTAGTGACTCAATAGGTTGAACTGCTCTAGAATTCACATCCTGTTCACTGTAGGAGAACTTTGATCGCTCTATGAATGCAGCAGAAGAGGGAGGAAGCACTGTAGGAATCAAAGTACTTGAGCATAAATCTACATCTCTCAAGAGGGCTGGGTTGCAATTTCAAGTGCAAAGAGAACCTTGGCTTCAGCCATAGCTCTGGGACAGGTCAGCAGGCCCAAAGACTTTCAGATGAAAGGTGTTTCCACATTGACTAAGTCATCATTGACTAAGAACATCACCCAGGTAAGAACAACTCTCCAGTTCAATGAGCAGTCTTAAAAAGTACTGCCTCCATGGAGTTTCAGCTGTGGCTGGGTTAACTTTAGAGATACAAATGAACTATAACTCAAGTAAGCTGTGCAGTACTGAACTGCAGTTCAGAACTGGCCTGCCAAAACTAATTTCTAAGACTTATTTCAAGAGAAATAACACAACACCTTCCTGCAAGAAGCAACAGGAGACCAGCACAAATGATGGGAGTGACTGTACCCGCAAACCAAGTCATAGGTTTATGTCAACCAGGAACTTGTCTTGAAAATAAGGAAGATGTGACTGTTATTACCAGGCACCCACATCTACGCCAGTGAGCAGAGAATCCAAACAGGTGGAGGCTATGCCATTGAGATGGTGCAGAAACTGAAAAGTACATGTAAACTAAAATTCCAGCAAAACTATGTATTGTGAGAGCACCATGCATCCAGAAACCACTTGATAAGCACTGTTTAGATTAATATTTTTCATTTCATTCTAAGTGTATGTTTATCCATGTTCCCTCTTAGAAAACTAAATCACTGAAAACATGACAAAGGCAAAACTCAGTTTTGGTATACATATCTCAATACATGCTTCAACACTCTGTGACTATCTCAGAACTCCAGCCACTGGCAACAAGTTGCTACAAGAAGTTTTATGTGAAAAGACTGTTTTCATACATCCTAAAAGGAACAGAAAGATTGATGCTTTGAGGTCAACCTCTACAAAGCTAAACAAAACATCCCAGACTTCAAAGCTTTCAGTTCACTGCTATGAAAACAGAAAGTGGCATCCAAAAGTGACAGGTACTGTTAATATTTACAAGCCTTTGCCAGAAAGTTCCTTACTTGGATGAATTTAAGGAATCAGATTTAGTTTACAGATACTTGGGACCAACTTTGGCTCAGCAGCTCTCCCACCCGTATGCTTAAGGCTCACAAATATCTTTGCCTTCAGAGTGCAGATGCAGAGGGATGTATGGTTCCTTCTCACTTCCCTCCGTTTCTCTCCCATGACAGGGAGGATTCAGCATTCCTGCTGATTACATGACACTTGCATGGGGAGATGAAGGAAGGGGCAAACAGTAATTTATCTGACTTTATACTTAGAAAAATGCACCTGTGTCATCAAAAATTAGCCAAGAAGACTCTTAGCACCTCAAAGTGCTCCCGCTGACTTTGCACAGCACTGGCACTTTCTCCACCAAGACAGCAGTTCCCTACTGAAGCCTCTAAACAAGACCACTAATTCCCAGCCAGACCCGAGGATAAATAACCCCTGGCTCAACACAAGATTTCAGTGTGGCCTACAGCTAGAACACTGCTGCTCTTAGTTTAGTTTTACATACTGCAATTCTGAAGGTAGCTGTAGGTTAAAAAAAAGGTCCTTCAGCTGCCAGTGATGACCCCCTACTCCTTCCCAGGGTGGCAAACACATCCCAAAGCTTCCTCTCATCACCAAGCTCCTGTTCTCAGAGTGACAGGAGTCTCAGCATACATCCTCTGCACTGATGTCCAGGACAGACCTAATCCAGTGGCTGAGCATAAATCTTAAGACTGTTTTACATCAGCATGGAACTACACAATACCATGCCAGGTCCAGAACTGCCAACTGAACAGCAACAAGGAAAGACTCTTCAGATCAGGAGAGGGTTCAGCTCTCACTTCAGACAGGTACAAGAAGTATCTGTAGCATTTTTTTGTTGTTAGAAACAACAGATCATAATTAAATTTCAAAGTCAATATGCTGTCACTATGTTCCTCCTCCATCCTTGTCTTCACTTTTATTGTAAGCCTTGGTACAAACTTGGTAGTGTATGCTTTCTAAATTTTCCTTAAAATATTCTCCCCTTTCTTCAAGATTAACTGACTTCATGGGGACACTCCCTCCCCTCATTTTTTACTTTGTACATTTTTTTCCTCCCACCCATCCTCATTTCTTCTCTGTACTTTTTTTCAGCTGTTACTTCTGTTCTTCCACTGTTACTTACACTTTAACCCTCCATCACCTTTGAATGGAGATCACAGCTGGGACCATATTCATTGCAGAAGCAGGTGAGTATTTGCAATGGGACCTTTGGTACATCCTACTCTGGGTAAGCTTTGTAAGAAGATTGTTCCATTCTCATAGAGCAGCAACATTATTATGAAGATGGAAAACATGACTAATGAAGGCCAGTTTACAGAATAACACAGCTAACCAACAGAAGAGAGGTGAAAGAGTACTCAAACCTGGGTGTTGATGCCAAGGAGGGGATTATTCCAGATGAAGTTCAGCAATAATGACAGGACATAATAGCCTTCCAGTATCTGAAGGGGGCCTATAAGGACACTGGAGAGGGACTCTTCATTAGGGACTGTAGTGATAGGTCAAGGGGTAACAGGTTCAAACTTAAACAGGGGAAGCTCAGGTTAGATATAGGGAAGAAGTTCTTTACTGTAAGGGTGGTGAGGCACTGGAATGGGTTTCCCAAAGAAGCTGTGAATGCTCCATCCCTGGCAGTGTCCAAGGCCAGGCTTGACAGAGCCTTGAGCAACATAGGTGAGGTGTTCCTGCCCATGGCAGGGGAGTTGGAACTAGATGATCTTAAGGTCCTCTCCCTAACCATTCTATAATCCTACGTGCAGATGGAGAAGATGAAGATTAAACACTGTCTGGGGAAAAAATGTTTTGGCAGTGAAAATGCATGGAAATCTTTATGACTGGGACTTGCTTTAGTAAAATATGAGCAGTGCTCCTCTGCTCCTGTACCATCGTTGGCCTGCAGACAAACTGCCAAACAGTTATAGGATACCCAAACCCCCAAAAGGAAGAAGGCATGGGAAACCTAACACTGAACACACACTCCCATTCAGCAGGTAGGCAAATAGAGAAATATCAGAGTAATATATGACTGTTCGCAGTTGAACCAAATCTTACATGTTTGTAAATGAAAGCCACTATGACAGGGCTCTAAAATATAGTCCCTGGGTGGTTTTTGAAGCGCATAGATGGCTCTTGCACTATAGAAGTTTGGGAAGTACTGATACAGAGGACAGCTGTAGACCACTGGGGGGGTGGGGGGGTGGTGTAGAAAAATCAACATAAGAACAGAAGACTGTAAAATAGTTTTCTATTCAGATTTCTTTGGTCCTTATTACTTTGGAGAGGTAAGGCAACAAATATTAAATTGCAGATCCAATGCTCTGTATTCATAGATCAACAAAGTGCATTTCCTTGTCTTTAAAAAAGGAGTTTAAAAAGAGAGTCCTGGTCATCTGCAAGGATAACACAAAACCTCTGGCTAAGGAAAAAAAACCACAAACATGAGGAGGTCACTGCCTACTAAACTTCAGATTTACAGCCTCAAAATGTCTTCCTACTTTGTAATTCACTGTCCTTCGCTACCTAATCTAGGGATTAGGAAGCGGAGCAAACAGGCTGCTCCCAGCACCATCAATCTCTTGCCATGAGACCATGACCCCATCACCAAATGCATCCTGAGTTCCCATTTGCAAAGTGGGCAGAAGGCTTTGCCTGGTCTTGGTGAGGGTGAGCTTTATGGAACTGGTTTAAGGAGTTCCAGGAAAAAGACCTTGATACTTTGGGATCATTACAACAGCTGAACAAACTACCAGTTCAAAACTTCAGTCTGAGCATCGGCAACTAAAATCCTGAGAGTGTTATTGGATAAACATAAAACTAAAGGTGTTTACTAAAGAATATCCTATCTTCTGACCAGGCTCAGTTCTGTCTCCTTAGCAGCATCTTCTTCTCTGTTTACACACAGAAGCAAACAGGAGCACCAAATGAGGGGCATGCTAAGGAGGAGAAGCTAAAAGAAGTTGGTACAGTGAACTTCTGAAACAGGTGGAGGGAGGATGCCATATTTCAAAGGAGCACTAAAGGAGGCCTGAAGTCCTCCAGGTGTCCAACAGACTTGGCTCAAAGCACATGAGTATGTAAGCCCCTAATTCTGCTTAACAATTATAAAGGGAGCACAGCTTGTGCCTGAGCTGCTCTCTGGCTGGAAAGGCTGCCAGGATTATTTCTGAAGGAAGAGTAATTTAATGAAAATAAAGAAGGCAAACATGCCAAGCTTCAGAACTTCATACCACACAATACTCTATGTAGAAAAGGGCAAAGCTGCTCCTCAAAAGTGATGTTCTCTGCTGTGAACACCCTTAAGATAAGGAGAAAAAAATTCATGTCAAAATCAGGACTGGCTCAGGTCATCATCCAACACGCAGAGCAAATGTTAAGCCTTCAGCTATCTGAAAGATTTACAGCAGATGGTATCAAACTCTAAACTTCCTACTTTGTTAAGAAAAGCTACTCTCTAATAGAATAGCTGGCTCTGTGATTTGAAAATGCTTAAGCCTCTTTAAAAATAAATGTATTTTCAGTAAACTGCTTCACTGTTCTTTCCACCAGCTTGCACTGCTGCACTCTGCTCCTGGGGGGATAGAGAGGATGCACAGCCAGGACAACGTCTTTTTCTCTTAATAAGGGGAGGAAATCTGAACTTCCAGCTCACCCCTGCCTCCTAAGTTCATTTTTAACCAAAAAACTGTCCAACCACACAGAGAAGCTGGCAGGTTCTTTTTTTTTAGAATGTAGCTGGACCTTATCTTGAAGGTATCTTAATTCAAACCACTACATGACTTGGGTTTGTTTTCCCTTCAGAATCCTTCTAACCACTGTCAGCTTTTCAAAGCTCTGGACTGTCACTTCTGCTAAAGTCAAACGTTGGTACATCAAGGAGTCAGCCAAGCTAAGCCAACCCACAACTTCAGAGCAGTCCAGTCTTGATCACCTGGAATGAACCTCTTCCTCAAGTAGGTAATTCTTCAGTTGAAGCTTTTTAAACCCCACATATTCACAAACCCCACAACTTTACAGCACATTCAAGCAGGTTTATTTCAGCACTTCTGGGCTCTATTAAAAATGCTGTCAAGTTGTTTTTCCTTCCCCTCAGACAAGTGCATGAGGAATACTGGGCAGAACAGATTTATTTCAAATGTATGTCAATCTGTACCTATCACTGAAAAATCAACCTGTATCTGAATATCCATGTGTTTGCATTTTACTCTTATGTCTGTGGGAGAAAATTCCAGTTCTCATGAGGAAGCAGCTCTATTTGGGGAACATTTGGCAGCACATTCCAAAGACACAAGAGGGCAGAGCAGACTCAGCTTTGAGGGCATGATTTTAACCTTACCCCAGCTTGACCTACAAGGACCTGTGCACTGAATAACTATGTTAAATGGAACATCTGCAGAGCAACGGCCTTCCCTTCTAATAAGGCAGTGATTTTGAAGCATCTGGACAGTGAGTGAGGAAATCTCACAACTGAAAAAAAAATAAAACAAACAAACAAACAAAAATATTAAAAAAATTCCCAATAACTTGCTATTTATTTCCATGCAATCTAGGAATGCTAATTATGGGGTTTGAACACAATGAATTCAGCTTAGATTGAAGAGAAATTATAAAAGATAAAGAAGAAATAAAGGCAAAAGTCCAAGCAAAGCCAAACTGATTGAGTTCCCCCCCTGCCCCCAGCTGAACTCTTCTTTAGAGACAACCATTTCACAAAGCTATCATCTGTACAGGATCCTCCCCTACCTTTTAGATCTAGACTTTCATATTACACCCACTTTCTCCAGCAGAATACTCCATTCTGATTTGCAAGAAAGGAATTCACCTCATCTCTTGAGTGCTCAGACTGAAAGAGGCAGGTTTTGCTAACAAGGATTCATCTTACTCATGGTGACGGAGCCTCAGGAGTACCTGGCAGTAGAAAAGTACAGCTACTGACATGCCTTCAGTTAACATGGACCTGTAGTGAAACACGTGCACTGACACAGCCCGATAAGGCAAACTCCTGGCAATGGAACACATTTAGAGATGAAAGATTATCTCACTCAGGAGACAGAATACAGTCTGGGAGATGTGTTCACCATCACATAGCCTTGGTCTTCAGTAGGTAAGAGCAGCTCCCCACCACCTTGCAAATGCAAGGACAGGAAGCTTTACAGTTGAATTTAAAAAATCCAAGCACAACTCCAATTACTAAAACACATGTCTTTAGGTGTTTGAAAAATACAGCATTTTGTCAATGTTTATATACTTACTGTACACAAACACTAAAGCTTATTTCCTGTAGTTTGACAGGATTACCCAAGAGACTGGACTACCTACCAATTTCAATTCACCCCCCTCCACTTTTTTTCATGCTTCTCAGTACTAGCCCATGCAAAGGCTCTTAAGGAGGCACTCTGGCACACTGGACCACACAAAAAGGAACCAAAAGGAGCATTTCCCAGGAGAACCTCCTGTTGCTTTTCAGAGCCTGTGTAAAGAAGGTTAGGCAAAACTCTGATAAGTAACGACAAAGGGTGGAGAAAACCTGCTAGAACAGCTTTTGTTGAAACTGAAGCTGTATCAAAACTTAGAGAATCACTTTACAGGCAGGAATGTTTCCAGTGTTATAGGATGAATGAAAGCAATTTTTCGCATCAAGGAAAAAAATTAAAGGGAATGTCTGGCAAGCTCAAAGATGACTTTATTTGCATTTTTACCTCAGTAATGTTCCACTCAGAACTCTGGCACTGAAAGTATTGGTATCTGTGAAATCCCAAAAGCATTTGCAGAAGAGAGACAATGCAGAATCTGCTCTGGTTGTCTGCTCTATATTAAAATGCAAATGTCAGTGTGAATACCTGAACCCCAATTAAAGCCAACTCAACTATCATCTAAACAGTAATTTTTGCCACTGTTTCATATGCTTACCCATATATGTTAACATTTCCATTCTTAAACAACAGAAGTTTTTGATTTTAGTACTCTTACCAACATGGACTACCCTAGTACACAGAATGATAAATCAGCCTCAAAACCAAGAGCCAACATCCAAATGTGACTCCTTCCCATGAAATACAAAAGGTTTCTAATGGTCCTAAGGTGGCTGATTTCATGCTTCCTCCCTGAAATACTGCGAAGAAACTCCTCAGACTTGCATGAAACAATTTCCAAGCTAAATTCCCACTTGCAAACTACACATTTCCAGGACAGGATCTGCTGAGATGCTGGTTTACATCCCCCAGGCCTAGATGGTGGATGAGACCAACAGATAGTTGTGTGCACTTCCCTGCGTAAACACACTCTGCTTGAAAATAGCCAGGCAGTACCAGGGCCCTCATGTGCTTTAACAATTAACATAGCACCAATGTTTCTCATATAACCAACTGATGCACAGGATAAAATCACAGTAAAGAAAGCACCAGCGTGCTCTGTGCAGCAAGATGCTAACCATATCCAGGAATCTAAGATGAGCCTTGATGGTCAGATGCTGAACTCCGTACTGATTTTATATGCATGTATGCATGTAATTCTACTTGCATAAGTTTATTACTTTCTTTCAGTTGAAGAATCAGTCTCTATGTGTCTTATACAGAGCACACTGTCTAACAAAAAAGAAAACCAGCAGTGAGTATATTGATGGTAGGGGGCATGGTGAAGACGTGTCACAGGCAGCTTTTTCTCATCTATGACAGAGTTCATTTGCAGACATTAGAGTACCCAGAAGAGTTGAGTCCACTGAAGCTCTTTATAGCCCTAATCTAAGAGGGCTGATGGCCCTTAACCAGATCAGTTTAATGAGCTTTTGGAAGCTAAATCCTGGGAGAGACTACACAATGCATGTCCCACGCTTTCAGTAAATACCACTTCCAATCTATACACACTGGGTGAGAGGGAAAGCAGAAGCCCACAAGGAGTGTGAAATAGTAACAAAACTCTTTCCTAGGTAAAGAGAAATCTCAGGGACACACTGGAAGGTGCTCTTATAGTATCAACTAATACTGAGATCAAGCCTCTGTAGTACAGCAAGACTCCTGCAGCAGCTGTGCCCCAGCTCAAGCTGGGAAGGAGCAGGAGCTGAAAGACCACGCTACCTGCTTTTATTACCAGCTTGCATGCATGCGAACACAAAGCAAAGTGGAAGTGATTATATGCAGATCTATAAAACACAGTAAGACCTTGTGATAACACCGAATAATAGGAGAGGCATATCGCTGACACAGGGCTGACAGCCAGCCCTGTGGCAGAGCATCTCCAGTCAGCTATGTTGTGGGTCCACCTCTGTGCTGTGAGGTCAAGAGGATTTTCCAGAGACTTGGTGAACACCGATTTCATTTGAGCTTCATTATGTAAAGCAGCTTCCCAGAGCACAGCTATACAATAGCAATGCATTTCTAGCTGTGTCATGGATGAAACAGAGGAATGCAGTACTTCAATACCAGTGGAAAGAACTGTTTAGTCTGAAACAAATAACGTCTAAACAAGAACAGAGAAACCAAATCAGAGACTTGAATATCAACTTAACAACATAAGCAAATGACAATGGTCCCAAGTTTACATGTAACTTTGGAAACAAGAAAGTAATTCCCTGCCCTAACACTGTCTTTGCACAGGTTAGCAAATTTCTTCAACATATGGAGGACTTCTACCTTCCACACTCATGGTTCAGAGCTTGTGCTTTGTGGTGTGGAAGAAACAACACTAAATGAACAGGGTTTTTTTATTAAGAAGCATTTTGTATTTTCAAATGAGAATCTTAAAGAAGACTTGTAGGCAATCCTGAAACACTTAGGAAAATATAACTGTGAAACACTAGTTCTGGCCTTGAGGGATTCTGCTCTGCCTTTGTCTGTGATGGCTTAAATGCTATTGCTGCCCACTAAAGGGACTGGTGCGATTTGATGATTTCTTCGAGGTGGGGTGGATCGGGCTCACCCCAATCAAGGAGAAGAAATAACTTCTGAGACAAAAAAGCCAGGTGTATTTCAAACAGCTACATGGGAAAGCTTTGTCAGTGTATGCTTTTCTGTTGGCATAACTATACCGAAGGAATGCACACATACCACTTTGTTTACATTGGATTAGTTTCCACTGTTAGAAAGTTTGCAGACAGCCCTGTACATTTCTTTTCCTAAACAACTCTGCAAAACACTCTGGGTAGATACTGCAGGGAACAGCATTCCCCCATCAGATCCCAGATGATCAAAACACTGTGCAACACCTATGAGAAGCTACCGGGAGCCAAGGACCAGCAGTCTTTACCCCCTATCCCAAAGCTGTGCTGTTTTATAGAGCTGACACTATTTCCACACTGCTGACAGGCTGCAAGGAGGAAATCCTGTGCACCAGGATTCTAGGTGGCACAATGAAGAAAAGGTAGTGGCCACTGAATTGGAAGGAGCATGTGCGCAGACTTTGTATTCCTGTGGATGTCATCCACTAAGATGGCAGCCCTCTAGCAGTATCCAGTACAAAGTGGTTTCTCTTTCTATTTTCTCTTGTGCTGTGAGGCTAGGTCTTTGGTCCATATCTTTGATGCAATTGATGCCTGAGTCTCTGGTTTGATGCTGAACATGTTGAGGTGCTAGCAGTTGCCAGAAGTCTCTTACTCCCTGAAAACCTCAATGCTTCTAAGCAGCAAATCCAGCATTTGATCTCCTCCAATAATACTTGAGCAGGAGGCAGATGACAATAAAAAAGCAGTAGGAGGAAGGGCAGCTCCACCAGAGCAGAGTCCCTCACTGACCTGCCAGCAGCACACAGGGCAGCAGCACCAACAGCCAGACGCCCTGTGACAGCAGCCTCCTGAGTGTGGCTCTGAACTCCCACAAGCTGTGTGCCAATGGACAACCACGACAGAAGGGGGAATTCATCTCACCTAACTCCAGCAAACTTCTCTATGCAAGCTCCCTTTGTACCTGCTTAATCAGTGGGAACGGGCTCATCTGGATGGTGATCTACCTTATACAATCAATAATTTCAGATTAATCACTTCTATATTCTAGACATACCTCACCTCTGCCCACTGACTGCAGAGAAATGTAGATTCCTAGCACTGAATATACATGCAGCTTTCAGCTAGATAGTGTCAGGTGCAATGAACTGCCCTTTGCTGCCAGACAATTTACTTTCACAAGAACTGTTGTTGCAAAGTAACCTTTTGTTTTCCTGAAATGTGCATTCCTGTTTTGCAGAGAGCAATGCTGACCTATATAGCACAGATACACAAAGAAACGCGTATCATTTTCTGGCTTCAGTTGCTATACTGACTCCTAATTCATGAACATGATACCATCTCCTGTCAAAGAAACATGACAGCAAGGGTGAAGGTGATGTCCCCATGCAGAAAAATGCCCTGAGCGAAGCCCAGAAGGAGAGAGCTGGTGGCTGATTTGCTCAGTTTATATTCAGCAACACTGGCCAGGACAAACTGTCTCCTGAATCATATTCTCCACTTTGGCAAAGATTAGCTCCCAAATAAACTTACTAGTATATTTTTACTTTAAAAGGGAGTGCAAGTATTCCCCTGGCCTACCTGACAGAAGGAGTGTCTCTTGGTTTTGTCTTGGGCTCCTCAGCACAGGATTGCTGCTGCTTACTGAATCTTACCCTTGTAACAACATACTAACCCTGGATTACACCTCTTGCTTAACTGATTAGCACAGACTCACACAGTAAGGGAAATATTTTTTCTGTGTATCTCTTTGGAATGCATTGGGCAGGAGGAGTTATAGGTCTCTGCAAGTGGTTCCCATCTGCTGATATAAGGATCACATGTACTGAGGTACGGTTTTTTTCCCTCCTTCTCCATTGGTTTATCCATTTAAGACATAACAGCTATGTCCATGATACCTAGAGAAAAAATTAGTCAGGATTCAAGGTGTATGGGAAGTGCTTTCCCTAAAACTTAAAACATTCTAAAAACTGCAATGCTTTCTACATATAATGGCCACTTTTTCATTTACCTCTTATTTACCCTCTTCCTTTTATGAATGCAGCAAAACATTCCCTGTCTAGGCCTTCTCACCCTGGAGGTCCTTTGGTTAGAGGACTACTTCCAGGTCTTCTCGTACACTGCTGGTTGCCCTTTTTGTCCACCCAGAGTCCCCCTTGTTCTTCTATCTGATTACTCGCTCTGTCGATATCCCTGACCTTCCCCTTCCCACCTACATTTCTGTCTTGCCAAAAGCTTTCTCAAGGATAAACTCCTTCTGTGACATTCCCAAAACCATGGAATCCTTCCTTAAGCCCCCTCTGACACAACTTGACTGATACAATAACGTTCTTCCTTGCTTAGGTGGATCCTTTGGCCATCTCTCCTTGCTAACCCATCTAACAACTTTAAAGTTGCAAAGACGTGTCTTACATTTACTACTCTTCTTAATGAAGTATATATGAAAAAGCCAAGTAATACCTCTAGAGGAAGAACCCTCAAATATCATGAGGTAATTGAAGAAAACTGAGCTACAGCATAGCTGCAGATTGGATTATTAAGACAATGCGCACTGAGTGGGTGCAGGAGCTGTGTAGGAAGCCCTTTGAACTCCTGATCAACTGTCCAAAATTGCCCAAACATACTGTACCTATGCCAAGAAATACAGGAGATGCAGACTCCTAGAAAGCCAGACTATATCATATCCACCCCTTATGAGGTTGCAATGAAATTGCAAAGGTTTCCCCTTTTGCAACAGCCAGTAACAGGACGCATGACAGTGACTGACAGATGGACCTTCTGGAAGATGCCTTGAGCCACACAGACACATCCATTCTGAAAACACCATCACTCTTTGAAGCTCAGAGTATCCGAGCAGTGCAGACAAAAGTTCCTCTTCTGTTCAGTGTCAATTCCCAGTTTTTACCAGATCCTTTCCCAAAAGAAAAAGAATATCCCGTGTCTTCAGGAAATGTTCTTTAAGAACTAAATAGCTGCAAAGACCTGGAGTACTTCATTTGCAGCTGCTGACTATCTACCAACCCATTTTTTATGGGTGACAATGCTGCAAATATATGTCAAACCCTATGCTCTACATATGATACGTCCTGCACAAAAACATTTAGAAGTTACTAACAGGATAAGTAAATCACAAGCTAAACTGTATCCTTAATTATGTTGTAATCAAAGCAGCATTAAAGACTACCCGGCAGAAGAATGCTGGGTTCATACCATACCAGTTGTAGAATCTGAATTCTAGGTGGATTAGAAAGTTATGGAAAGAGCTAAATTCTTGGCTAGTTTTCAAGGAGAGAAACATTGCTAAGCTCAATAAGCTAGACAGCTCTCAGCATGACCCATCATGGTTTGTATAAAATATCTTTGATTTAGTAGACATGCTATTTCCTTTCCTTCTGATCTAGTTAATGACCTTTTTCCAGGCTTTGGGAATCTGGGTACTTTGGACAGACTGAAAATTCTGTAACAAAGTCAGGGTAATAGAAGACATTCAGAAACAAAGCATTTCCAAAACTAGGAATGTATCCATAGGTCTGGGAAAGCTAAATTAGTAGACAGTGCAATTAGTAGATTTCTGAGCCATATGCAGTCACGTCTTCCCGTCAAAACTTTACTAATCTGCTTCCTAGTAGATGAAAAGAATTAGCTTGTATTCGTGACAATTAAAAAAACAAGCACAGAGTAAATACTAAGATTAAACT
Source organism: Agapornis roseicollis (assembly GCA_002631895.1). NCBI lineage: Eukaryota > Metazoa > Chordata > Aves > Psittaciformes > Psittacidae > Agapornis > Agapornis roseicollis. Next base: position 85,856 of record NDXB01009473.1, read on the forward strand.
TTCCAACTAGCTAATATGCAGACTAAAGAATACCCACAGAAAATCCAAGCTTCTGTCACTGCTGTACATTTCATTTACACAGATGTTTTCTAATACACAAAATTTCACATGCCTCAAAGATTCTCTCGGCATCCCTGGGCTATCCAATGGGGATTTCATTTTACTGCCTGGGAAGCTTAAACAGACGCTCAGTGAACTGATTAATGCAACAATGAGTTTCAGCAGCAGGATCTAGCTCAGGACGTACCTCCAGTTTTCCCAAGCTCCCATAACAGTACTCCTTATTTGGAGATCTTTCCCTTTTTACAAAGACAGTGATTGTCACCACTCCATTTTACTTAAAGTGAAAAAAAGACAAAACCACAGAAGGATTCTCCAAGAGACAGGCTGCAAACATGGGTGGAAAACTTCATCTTTTGTGCCTGATCTCTTCTGGACCAAGAACTTACCAGTTCCTGCATCTGCCCTGAGTCACCAGCTACTCGCAATACAACAGATGAACAGTACATGTTAAGGCATTTAAATACACATAAAGGAACATATATTGAAATAAAAAAGTGCAGTGGAAAAGTTTATAAAACTGTGACCATCATATAGACTATGAGCATTTTAGTTTATTCTAAGAAGGCAGAATGTGGTGCTAAAAATGGTAGGATTTGCGAATATACATATCACAGACACATAGCTCAAGCTTTATATGAGATTTCCTTATGTGTCTGGAAGCTCAAACCCTTGTCTATTTACTTGGGTTTAGCTTTCTGTTCTTGCATTGTATTGTGATTACTAGAGATTGCTTTTTTGGCCTTTGTGCCCATGGATGATTTCATGTAACTGTGCCACTAGCACCGTACAGGTATCCTAACACACTCAGTTCTGCAGAGCCTCTTGAACACAAGGACCTGCACATCAGTACTCAAAGCACTTCAGAAACAAGCAGGACACATGCTGTACAAACATCAGTTCTCTGGGGCAGGGAGGCTACTCTTTCTGACTTTAATGCATATTTACAGAAAATGAGATTACGCAAACAGGAGTTCTGAGACCATGGATTTGCCCCAACAAGAACACTTTAAAACTTTCCTTCCTCTTTTTAGAGGCGAGCACTGGCACCACTTATTAGCAGAAGCCAGAGCACCACATGTTAAGCGAAGCTGAGTACGTACAGCTTTTCTGGGTAACATCTTCATGTTATCAGAGAAAAGTGAAAACCAGGAGTGATGCACCTTCTGTCTCATGGGAAACAGTCCTCAAAACCTGGCCTCAGCAGCTTCTCTTTGAGAAGCAATGTGGAGGATGCTGCTGCTACTTCTCCATGCTACTGAATTCAACTCAGCAAGAAAGAGAAAGCACTTAGGAAGGAATGTTGTGTATGCCAAATAAGGATGTGTTAGCACCGTACCAGGACATCAACCTAGGCAGTACCAACGTTTGTTTTGTTCCAGTAAGTCTAACTATCAGTCACATTTATGCACCAAATGCGGCAGTCAAATGCTGTAGTTAACATAGGAGACTTCTACAGGCAACTCCAGAAACTAATTCATCCTGTGCCAAAATCTGCCAGTTAGAGAGGGGGATTCTCACTCTCAGAATAGGGGTGATAAGTTTGTCAGAGGCAACACAGGACCTGAGAACAGGCGGAATATACCAGGCTCAGTCTGACATCGCACTTGTCCTTGGGAAACCCTTAGTTTTAGCAGAACAAGAGGAGTAAATGCCCTGAGCACTCCCTGTAACGTCTCCACAGGAAGAATTGGTTGTACTGTTGAACTGAGAAAGTGGGGGGAAAATTAGCTGTGTTCATAACTAGAGAATCACAGCAGGTGCCAATATTTTCCAGTCTTCAGGCATGTAACATCAACATTTCAAACTTCCCCATCAAGTGTTTAATAACAGTCTCTTTAGGTTTCTTAGGAATAGTCTGCACAGTGTATAGCAGAGTACAAAGGCAGGAAACTGTCAGGGGATTTGGTTTTTTACTAAAACGGGAAGCAGAGAACTTGCCAAGTTTCTTGTGAAGAAAAGATGATTACACCTCGGGTAATGCTGCCAAGGACGCGGCTGCAATCCTGACAGTGGTTAGGCTCCCACGGCTTTTCAAAGTGCCAGGAAGCCACAACCAAGAGAACACGGTAGCAGCAAAGAGCACACAGCAATACATCTATCTTGCTTACACAAAAATCTGTCATTGTCACTACTTGGTTCTGCAGGCCACTTTCATACCAATACATAAAGGGGGGAGGCATCCTGTGCACTTAATTCCTTCAACAGCAACAGTTTAGGCTTTCAGATAGGAACAGGTAGTTATGAACGCAGAGGAGACAAAGTTTAAGAGGACTCATACCCTGCAGCTCCTTCACATGATCCTGACTCAGAGCACTTAACAGTAATTTCTGAAGTTCTGGGGAAACACCAACTAAATGCAAAACTAAACTCTTTCATTTCCTCTCATAGACCTGTTTGGGCCTCATGGACAAAGGTTTTCCACTGCAGCAGACTCACAGAAGCTAAGTTTTTAGCTCCAAGACTGATCAATGGGGAAAATACAAAACCAGAAAGACCCCTTCCTTCCCAAAAAGCCGTCGTCATTCACTTGCATTCTTCTGGTGTGAGGCTAGGAAAGGAGGCAAGCACTCACTGTTCAGGAGGGCACAGGACAGGACATTCATGCTTACTCCAACCATAATCTACCCATGACAGCAGAGCAATTAACATGCAAATATGCCACTGTAACAACCAGGAGGAAACCAATGCAAACACCTTGCTGGAAGAGCTTGCTGGAGTACTGAAGGTCTCCTACTGCAAAGGAAAGCAGAGGTAGGCTGCTTCCTAGACAGAAGCAACCTCATGGCCACATAAGGCAAAGAAAGTGAGATCCTGAGGAGAAGGGCACTGCCACAGCTTCTGCTGGCTAAAACAAAGCAGAAGACATGCCTAAGCCAGAGTACACATATCCCTCAGCACTTTTTGAAACAGTAACTCTTCAATACTATGTGCTTTATTCAGTTTATACTCTTCCCACGTGAGGCTAGATTTGAATTTGCTTTTAAATCTGCTGGATGACCTCTTCTCCGTATACCATGAAAAAGTAATTATGTTCATTTTGGCAATGGTTGCTGGTCTGCTGTTAAAACGAAAACCTGTCCTCAATGCCAGTTTAAGTCTTCCTGAGTAAGAGAATATTCTACAAATACATCCTTGTCAGTTAGCCAATACTCTTGTGTTATTTTGGATAATATTGGTGCACCTTTATAGCTCTTCCCCTATAAATACTTTGCAGGTCTACCTCAGACAAGATGAAATTTATTTTCTGTATAAAAGGCAAATAGCAGGATAGATGTTCCTGTAGCACAGTGACAAAGCATTATCAACACATCATTGCCAACTGGGCAATTATCATATCTTCACTTGCAAGTCTGAGGGCTAGGTATGAATGAAGTTACCACCCTTTTTTCTCCCCTTTCTGTTTATCCTACTAAGTAGGAAATCCCAGAGAAAGCTCAGAGTCCACATTAATAATGTACCTTTTAAACCTTTTTAAAGGTTTGTCACCTGTTATAGGTCATGATCACCCTCGCTCAGCCCATTTTCCTTCAGCTTCCCTCTAAAAACACCTAATGATTTTAATTTAATTTTTAACCTTTGCATCACATTGCAAAAGCACTTGTATTCTGCAGCATGAGCAGAGTCACTGTGTTCTGCCTACATAAAGCTGCCAAAATCCAGGGTTAAACTGCAGTCAGCCAAATTTCAGACTGCTTCTTCAGGAAGACACAACCGAGGAGAGGTTCAAAAGCCACTTCACTTCTCAGCACAAGGTGGGGTCTTCACAGGCAGCATCCCACCTCAGACAGCAGGTACAACCTGCAGGCACCAGCAACAACATCCTTAAAATAATTTCCCATGTATTTCATTGCAGATACTCATCAAAAAAGCCGAGAAATATGTCAACTGACTTTTTATTTCAACACCCATCTGACTACAGTAAGACCAGTAGGAGGGGTGACAGGCAACAGGACTTAAATACACCATATGAATTAGCTAGTGGGTTTCCAGTTTCGTTATAGCCTAGGCTTATCCTAGTCCACAAGAGGAAAGTGGTCTCTCTAAGAGACCAAAACCATTAATCTAGCCAGGATCAGGAAGGCATTTTTGTTCCCCAGAATGAGACATAACCTTTACATTCCAGGTTTGTGAAGCCCTGTGATGTTTTCAAAGGATGGAAACTCAGATGTGTATTTGCAGTGACTGGGTGTGTGTTTGCACTCTCCTGTGGGAACTATTCCCTAGCTTTCACTTTGCTTCTCCGTATTTTTCCTTTAGGTTCCCTACTTCCTTTAACCCTTGGTCTTTGCCAGGGAGATACTCGCCATTCTTGCTCACTTGTTTTGCTTTTGATTGTTCTGCTCATCAAGCCCAGTTAAAAAAATCGGCAATAACATATAGCTAGAAATAAGGTTTAACTTTAGGTTAATTTTAAATTGTGAATCAGATTTTGTCAGATGGATTTTTTTTTTTATTTGCTTTGTAGCAGTAGCTGTGTCTGATTTGAGGCTCAGCTTGAGGAGTTCAGAAAGCTGTTCAGATGCTGGCTCTGAATCTTAGAGAAACTCCATGTACAAGGCTCTCACTTTCCCTCTTCCCAGAAGGGTTGTGCTCAGCTGATTACACAGGCATCCCCATCCACTACAGCATGAATGGAACCAGATCTGCGTAACTCCCTTCCATAGCCCATCTTCTTCCCTTTTACCTTGAAAAGGAGCTGTAAGTTCAGAGGCTGCTATGATTCTGAGCTAACACATGCCCAGCAATGAGAGCTACCACATTACTGCAAAAAAGCCCAAAGGAAAGTATGTTCCTCCTGCATCATGCAATGCTTGTGGCTAGATGTAACCATGACAGAGAAATAACCTGCCCCCTGCTGTGTGACACACAGCACACTCTGCACAGCGAACACAGAGGGCCACTGCTGCTCTAGGCTTTGCCTGCCACAGCCGAGTATTTCAGGATGTTGTAAGACTTAAAATCAAAGCAGATAGATGTCTCCATCTTGGTAATATCACTTGAATCAGTAATTACATCAGATATATTGGTTCTCAGGAGAGTCATTTGCAGGATGATGGTGAGAATTTGGTCAATAGGCATTTTCCCATTATGGAAAACCCTTCAGTAACGGCACTGTCATAAATGTCAGCACCAGGAAAAGACGCTTCAGGAAGTCTTGTGACAAATGGCAGACTTGCCCCAATATGATCTCATCCAGCCATGAGCCAGAGCTATCTCAAATCATAAATGAAATAGAAAAACAACAAAATCTGGTTTAGGAAGAGTAGCTCTCTGGCCAACAGTCTCCCAAAGTTTAGCTACAACTCTTCACAGATGCATACATTAAGCTTAATTAAAAAACAAATATACAGTCTGGTTTATTTGAACTACATTTGGTGACATATCGCCAGCCCACAGACTTTTCCTGCCCTACACCAAGCTCAGACTTTAGCATATGTAATACTCCATTTTGTTCAAACCTATCTTCCTACAGGATAAGGATCATTTCATTAAATTATCATTAATTTTAATTACCATGCTATTTCAACTCTGGATGTATTGCCCAGCCCTAAAGATATGTTTTGTTTCAAACTATAAGGAAGCATCTCTCTTTTGGACTGTTTTCAAAAGCCATGACATTTACTTAAACCTAATGACAACTAGTATAAAGGAGAAAGCTAAATCACCCTACTGAAACAGCAAAGACCAAGACTTTTGGCGACACTGGTATCTGAAGGCTGAATAATATCTCTCCCTTGCTGTTCTTGCTTGCCAGAAGTATTGTGCAATGGTGAGACAAGCATCACTGTCTGAATCACTGCAAACAGAAAGACAAGGCATCAGACCCAGTGTACAACACACCGCTACCAAGTAGGTACAGGTCTACTGCTGGCATGGAAGGACACATGCCTACTGTGTAATTAACTCAGATTATAGCCTTAACCCAGATGACCTGAACGTGAAAATGTGTGGCTAGGTATGGAGGTACTTTAATTCAGATATGGGCTAGATCTGGTACCTCACTTTTGCTCCAGCTATTTCATGTTAAGATGTAACTAAGTTTAAAACTAACCCCAAAATTTTATTAAACATTGTCAGTCCATCAAGGTTTGTGCTACAATCCTCCCAATCCTTCTAGAAACATATTTCCTTATTGACAAGAGTGACTGAAAAGCTATATGGTGCCCCAGTACTGCACAGCCTTGGGCTACGTCCTATGCAGACAGGCGACTGCTGCAACGGAGTACATTGGGATGGGGCACAGGGAATGTTCGGTTCAAAACCTCATATGTGTATGGCCATAGGGTGCAGTGTGGACCTTGCTCAAGTGGCCAGCACTCTCAAGTGCCTAGAGAAGCAATTCTGCTGTCACCAGTATACCTGTCTTCATAGAGACAGCTTTTATAAAGAGAATGGAAACGGTACTTCTCCTTCTCAAGCTTAGTGGGAAAAGTGCTACTGACAGCAATTCAAGCTCACTGTGGAATGAACTTCTAGTATTTTAAACTGGCAAACACTGAGCAAGTCAGAAATCTTCCCCAGTGGGGGCCCTGGCACAATTAAGAATCAATAAAATGGGAAAGGAGAAATGTGCACACACCCGCAGACACTTGTAAGAAAAACAGTGACTGTCAAGCTCTACACCCAGATTTAACAGGTAGGTAGGACATCTGCATTCACATACTGGAACATTTTGTCTGTTCTTTTTCCAGAGAATGAGCACGAATTTCACTGGAGAGCGCTTTAGTTTTGTACATCTGTTCAACCTAGAATTAGGTGGCCTCAGGTTCTCTTACAAATAACCTTGTTTGATGCTTGCATCCACTGAACTAGAGCACATGTTCTCTAATCAAGTTTTTCTTCTGAATAGGGTGAGAAGTGAGCTGCAGTATAAGAAAAGCTGTTTCCACCACTGGTGACACCTGGAACTGAGGATGAACAACCAAAACTGCTTAATTTGCTGTTTAGTATCCTCTTTTAGCATTTTATTTGGTATGGACAGAGAAAACCTGATGGTTTTGTTTGTGTGTTTGGGTTTTTTTAATTTTTCTCTGTCTGTCCTCCTAAAAATCTAACTGCTACAGTCATGCCCTGACAGGAAAATTCTGACATTTGAATATCTGTTCTCTCACCTGTAATAACAGGTATTATAATCTATCGAATAATATGTTGAATAATTAGGTTTTAAATAGCTTCACAAAAAAAACCCAAACCAACCCCTGTTTAAATTTTAATTACTGACTTCTTTTGCAATATCCCTTTCAAAAACCAGTGTGAGGACTAGCAACTTATTCTCATTATTATTATTAACGTAACCCCATTACACAGCCTCAATTTCCTATTCCTCTGAATCTGCCTTCTCTCACTCATGTTCCCTGCATCCTTTTTAAGGGAAACAGACGAGTATCCTCCCAGAAAGGATCCCTGCTCCATCTTACATTCATAGGTGATGTAGCCAGAATGAAAAAAGGAAGGCAGAGAAAAGACAGAAGAACAACAAAAGGTCAGAACACTGAAATTTTTCCACAACATCATTCCACATCAGAAGGCAGTGAACTCGCAGATCTGACCCACAAATGTTGGTTAGAATCAAATCAGCTGGATGAGAATTGCTGGAGGTAAACCAGGATGGCATGAGTAATTCCATTCACCTTTTGTAAAAAAAAACAAACTACCCTTACTTCACCCACACCACAGGTAACTCAAAGCAGAGCTACATACCACAATTCTCACCTCATGGGTAGCACAGAAATGAGANAACCAGGATGGCATGAGTAATTCCATTCACCTTTTGTAAAAAAAACAAACTACCCTTACTTCACCCACACCACAGGTAACTCAAAGCAGAGCTACATACCACAATTCTCACCTCATGGGTAGCACAGAAATGAGATCTGGGACCTGCAAAGAAAAGGATATAACTCTAAAATGAACTCTGCAATCCTTCTGCTTCTTAAAATCAATACATGTTCCTTCTCACTCCGGTGCCCTAGCATAATGCAGGCGCTGCAGGGGTCCCAGGGAGCAGGCAGGCTGCCCTTTCTGGGGACAGAAGGAGCTGGGTACCAAAAACCCCACCATCTTTTGTGGGAGACAGGTCTCACTTCTCCAGAGCTTTCCAAGCTTCCTGCCTTGCTGTTCTGTGCCCTGTAATTTTCTTCACTCTGGAGGTTTATTATAAGGTCTGAATTAGGTTCTACAGATGTCTCTGACTGTAATGGGTCTAACAAGCTGCAGTTTTGTCTCTGCAGAAACAAAATTCACAGCAGTTCCTGCTACAGTGATTTTACAATCTTATTTTTCAACTTGAAGCAGAACATGCAGGAATAAAGTCAGAGACATGAAGATGATCAGTCAGGCTGAGGGTCTGGTAGGCTGGGCAACGATGACGTCTATCATTTGACAGAACCACCTAAGGCAAAACTGGGATTTGTGCAAGTAATTCATTTCTGAGAATTATGCCGAAACATCCTCTTCCTAATTAAATCAGTCCTGAGATCCCAGTAAGACTTTCTGGCAGATGCTTGCTGCTTATGTTCTTTCAGAGCTCAGCTCCACCACTCACTCCCATCTAACCAATGGATTAATTTGCTTATTGCACCTATGCTAATTTTTGCATCTGCGTTTTGCTATACTAATACCTACAAGTTACACGTGACAGATACCCTGTAAGTTACTTTTCATAACTTTACAGTGTCCACATACTCCCTCCCCCAACACAGATCTGTTTTCTTGTCTGTTTTTGGTTGTTTTTTTTTAAGCTCAAATGCACCTGGACTTCTCTGTGAGCAGAATATTTCAGTGCAGAAAGAGAACTGTGGGTTGTTTGGGTTTTTTTTTTTTTTTTTTTTTTAAGGTACCAGGATTCAGGAGTCTGACTACAGCACAGGTCTTACCAGCCTGAAGAACACTGCTTCACATACTAACAGCTCATTTATGCTTTCTTTTCCTCCCAGCTAGAAAATACACCTTCTCCCAAAAACTACACAACAACCAGTTCTTTCATACTACTTGGTGCACCAGTTTCAACAGTCTCAAGCATTTCTACAAAATGGCTGTGAAATCCAAACTGTAAAGGACTGAAGAATTCAACTCTATGCTTATGCTCATAGTACAATCACAGACTGTTACGATGTTTAACCTAAACATTTCTAAGGCATGCAACTGTAAAGGCGCAGTACCAACCCTTTGCATTTCACTGTCGACGGAAGAATTAAGGATTCTTAGCCCTCTTTAGGTTTGTCTAGATATTGGAGAAATGACAAACTAAGCTGTGAGATGATTGAAATGATCTTGTAAAATCAGGATCTAAATAGGTCCAGGAACTCTCATTCTAATCTGTGCTTTTCTACTCAATTTTGGCTTGCTCTGAGCAAATCCCTTATGAACTACACGTCAAGATATTTCTATAATGATCGAGTGAACAAGTATTATTTATGGCAAGATTTATATAACTACCTAGACGTGGGAAGCTCAGCACAGTGTATTTTTAGCATCAGATACTGCAAGCTTCAAAAATAATAATGAAATTGAATGTTTGAAGAAACCAGGTCATAGCTCTCTTTCACTAAATGCTGTTTCAAAGTGTTTCCTCTGCATACAGTTACAATTAAAAAGCTATGTGGACACCATGGAAGCCCAACTATTTTCCCCTAACACTGCTGGCTCATTTGTATTACAGTGGCATTGGAAAGTGGGTATTTTGAGCACTGTCCAAAACACATGGTAGAAGGCAGCATCTCCCTTGGAGAAGTTTCAAACCAAACAAATAGGACTGATGAAGGTGTGAAATGAAGAAACAAGGGGATGAAGAGATTAATACCTACCCAGGCACCATGAGAAAAGCTTGGAATAGGATGAAGCCTTTCAAACAACAACACAGGAATTCTTCTACAGGTTTGTCTTTAGCAACTTTACATCTCTGTCTCTATACCTCACTGGTTAACACAATACCCTTGATCTAATGGAGAAAATGGTAGTGAAGGTCCTATGTTAATATTATGTGCCCTACAGCCAGTAAAACCACACATCAACAGCTTAGCCTTTAGAAGTTGCAGTACATGGTGGATACGGCAGGGAAAAAAAAATAAAAAACACACCACCAAACCAGAAAATGTTCTGAAAAAAAATCAGGATTTGTTTTTAAGTCAAAACAGAAGAGAAAAGGAAGCCTGCTTACATTTGGGTTTAAAAGAAAACAAACTTCCCTATAAGCCTGAACAAACAATCAGTGCATGTGGGTCTACTTTTAAAAAAGGAAGAATTAATTTTCCTATAAGGGCTAACCAAGTATGGAAAGTTATTAAAATAAATTCTCTTGGATGAAATAACATGAAAAACAAAGACTGCATGAGCGCACAGAAGGAAAATGGATCAAAACCAGCTGCATGTGACAAGACACATTGAATTCAGTATGAAATGCATTTGTTCTACTCTTCAGTTCCAGGCAGGCTTTTACATTCACTGAAACTAAACAAACACTAATGATCTAATGCAAGGTACTAACTTATATGGTTAAAAATATACCTAAAGTTTGGTATACTTCTATTTGGGAGACAGATGTTGTTTAAGGATTCTTTTCTATTCCTAAAACAGAAGGAAAGAAGATAACGTGGTTGTGATAGAGAACTATGACTGTTCTTTTTTCGTAAAGATAAAATTGTTGTGGTAAATCAGAGATATGAATAGAGAGTACAAGACAAATACTGCCTGCTTCAGAGACATGTGTACATATCTAGGTGTGATTCTCATCCAGTAAATGCGCATTATGCTTTGAACCCCACCTCTGACTCAGTATGAGCTGGTTTTGTTTATGCCAATGTTCAGAAAATGTGACATGGCCAGTGCAGACAGAAATCTGCATTGCTAAAAGAAAATGGTGGTACTTTTAGGGGGTAAACATGATTGTTTGGTTTTTGTACTTGAAATTAGAAGGGATTCTCAACTGTTCAAGTATTCAGGCTCTTGACCCACCTGCCAGCTGGAAGACAGGGAACAGAATGAAGCCCTCATAATCCAAGAGGTCAGCAACCTGCTATGCCACTTAAGACACACACACGTCTATGGGCCTGACGGGATCCACCCAAGGGTCTGAGGGAGCTGGCAGAAGTGCTCACCAAGCCACTTTCCATCATTTACCAGCAGCCCTGGCTAACTGGAAAGATCTCAGCTGACTGAAGGTTACCAAATGTGATGCCCATCTACAAGAAGGGCTGGAAAGAAGGTTCATGGATGTACAGACCTGTCAGTCTGACCTTGGTGCTGTAAAGGTTATGGAGCAGATCATCTTGAATGCCATCACATGGCATGTAAAGGACAAGCAGATGATCAGGCCCAATCAGCACAGGTTTATGAAAGGCAGATCCTGCTTGACTAACCAGATCTCTTTATATGACAAGGTGACCCACTTAGTGGATGATGGAAAAACTGTGGAAGTTGTTAAATCCAGTTGGTGGCTGGTCACAAGTTCCCCTGGGCTCAGTACGGGGGCCAGCTTTCTTTAATATCTTTATCAATGATCTGGATGAGGGGATTGAGTGCACCCTCAGTCAGTTTGCAGACAGCACAAAGTTGGGTGGGAATGTTGATCTGCTTCAGGATGGGAAGGCATTACAGTGGGATCAGGACAGGCTGGACCAATGGGCCAAGGCCACTTGTATGAGGTTCAATAAGGCAAAATTCTGGGTCCTGCACTTGGGTCACAACAACCCCATGGAATGCTACAAGCTTGGGGAGGAGTGGCTGAAAAGCTGCTCAGTGCAAAAGGACCAGCTGAACATGAGCAGCTTGTGCCCAGGCAGCCAAGAAGGCCAACAGCATCCTCGCCTGTATGAGAAACAGTGTGGCCAGCAGGGCCAGGGCAAGGATCATCCTTCTGTACTCAGCACTGGTGAAGCTGCACCTCAAATACTGTATTCAGTTCTGGGCTCCTCGCTACAAGAAAGACATTGAGGTGCTGGAGTGGGTCCAGAGAAGGGCAATGAAGCTTGGAGCAGCCAAGGGAACTAGGATTGTTTAGCCTGGAGAAAAAGGGGTCCAGGGAAGATCTTATCAATATTTACAACTACCTGAAAGGAAGTAGTAGTGAGGTGGGTGTTGGTCTCTAATCCTAAATAACAAGCAGTAGGACAAGAGGAAATGGCCTCAAGTAGCACCAAGGGAGGTTTAGATTAGATAGTAAGAAAAATTTCTTCACTGCAACTGAACTAACACAGAAAGTCCAACTTGTAAGAACAAATAAGGAGGGTTTGGTATGCACAACCAGTCTCCCTGTCCTGCTCTTTCCTTTTTGCATTCTGCTGGAGGGAAGCAGCCTCACAGGCACTATGTACCACTTGAAGATGTTTCAGCTACTCCCCATCTTTCATCTCAGTAATAGCTTAGGTGGCTATTACTGCTGCATCTGGTGTGAAGCAAGTTGCAGGCAGACAAACCTTAACAAATCAACCATATAAGGTCCTCCACCCATACCTGCCTCCAGAGAGGCAGTATGCCTGTATTTGGCACAGAAACCACTATTACTTCAGCTATTCATTACATAAACAATTTAAAAGCTTCTCTAACCACTGAAATGATGGCATTGGTTACATCATCTTTAGCCTGTTTCACAAGGGATTCACAATAGTGTCTTTTAGAATAATCAGTCTGAGGAGTAAGGCAAGAGGGAAGAGGCAAAACATTGCATGATACTGGCTCAGGACAGGCGCGCACTTGCAAAGAGCTGCATCCATGGAACAGTTCCTGCCAGAGGTGCAATTACAACCTGGAATGGTAACCCTGCCCCAACACCTGCACGGATGGAATTATACAGACTATAAAGGTGCTTTCTTCTGGTGCAGTTCATCCCTCCTCCCATGCTGGAAGTTGTTCAAAAGCATTGGCATTAGAGCCGTTACTCACTGGAAGGAATGAAAAGCAACACACCTAATGCAGATGAGCTCTCAGATGCTCCTAGACGGGACTCTCCTGTAACTCCAGCCCCCCACCACTGCAAGGACAGTCTGTGTTTTACTTTTGCACATAACTGGTTTACAGCTATAGTAAGTACTTAGCATTAAAGTTCAAAACAAATGGACAAGCCACAGGGCTTGTACTTTCACCACAGTTGTGAAGCAAGATGCTTTTGAGTGAAGCAGGAACAAAGCTCCTTTGTTCTCATCTCACGTATGTGTCCCAAAGAGCAAGTGATCTTTCTCCCAGAGACTCCTGGGCCAGAAAGCTGTGGAGTAAGAGTGGGAGAGGAAGGAGAGGAAACGAGGAAATACTGTCCTCTCTTTTCTTCTCCAAATTATGAAATCTCAAAAATGCTGACTCTCTCCACTACTACTTTTACGTTCATTACAAATACAAACTTCTTCAGTGAAAACAAAATGGATATTTTCTGACCTCTTTCAAGTTTTCTTGCAAAATACTAGAAAACAAAAGCAATTACAATGAGCTCTGGTGTCTAGGATATTTACTTTCCCACAGCCCGGGACCTTGAGGGGAAGCAATGCACTTACAGAACTGCCTGTATTTCATAAACAGCTCTTAAAATGGGATGGCATACAAACATTGTGGGGCAGTGCTGGAAGACACAACACTCAGAATGACTACAAAACCTAGCAAATGCAGAGCTCTGCACTCCCCTAAGCACTTCTGTTATCTAGGTAAACACATTTCGAGATTTAACAGTTTAAATAACTGGCAGTCTAATAACTGATTAGAAGGCTCCGTGACAAAACTCATGATAGCTGCAATAATATGTCAGCATAGATTTTACCCCCAAAACTCATACCAGACTCTGGGTAGCAAAGGCAGCAAAAGTCAAACAAACAAAATCTCATCAGCAATATGCATACCTGCATGATGACCTAGAACAGATCTATGGAATATCAAAGAATTCATATTGTAGGATTCCTTTCCCTGCAGCAAAATACAACGTAAGTGCATTTGAACTGGCTAGCTTTCTTGGTCCCCGGCCTTCCTCCGCAACTGCATCTACCTTCCTGCCAAGACTAGCAGCTGTGGTTTTTTAAATATATATATATTTTCTTAAATAGGAACTAAAACACTGTCCCCAAGAGCCAACAGCATCAGTATATTACACAGTACAAGAAATCAGTTGGTGTGATATACTTTTCTCCTTCCAGAAAACCAACACTAATTGCCCAATACTGAAGTAACTTCAGTTTATCTCCTAGTAAATGCTTATAAGGATTCCCAAATCAGCAATTAGCATCTGTCCCATTGTGCTGCTCTGCCTGATATCTTATGCAAATTATACAATTTATAGCTTTAGATGTAACGTGCGGTTGCCTAACGCCGCAAGGCAAGAGGAGCCTGCTGATTCAGGAATGCATTGCTTGACTGCCTCACCCTTGTGAAGCAAGTGACAAACTCATTCCACAGATTTCTCCACCATGGAGAAAACACTTGTTCCTGCAGCAGGACATACACATTAACAGGTGCAGCCAGCCCACAGCTCCTCTCCTGGCACCCAAAAAATCAGAATGAGGTCAGCTTCAGCCCAAAGTCAGCCAGCCAGAGTAATGGGACTGTGTCCAGCTAAAACATGCTGCTTTTTGTAAGGGAGCACAGCCAAATGTGTTCAGGTCTGGCTGTGCTGACCCACAGAGACTTTGCTCAGTGGGAACCCAAGACTACTCGGACTGCTTACCTCTTATGCCAGCACATGTAATCATATATCCTACAGGACTCCCTTTGTGTTGGCCCCACATAGGACAGATATCTATCAACACTTCAGCCTCACTTTATTAAGTTTCCTGGCTCAAGCTGTCAGTAGCTGATGTTTTTTATTCTGAAGGACAATCAACATCAGAAAATACTGGTCTGGAAAGGTTACCAGGTTACCTACCCCAGTCCCATTGCATTCCTGCAAGACTAAATGCTCCTAACACCAACACTGGCAGATGCTTGTCTGTCTAATCTGCTCCTAAAATCTCCAATACATGAGGTTTGAAACTATTCTGTTAGTTTGTCCCACTACTACACTAGCCTTGTGACTGAAAACCTTATAATACTTACCCCCTTTTGAGGGTGTTCAAACAGCATACTCACAGGCTTCCCAATTGCTGACTAACCCTGAAAAGTTTCCCCTGGTGAAGCAGGAAAGTTCAGCTGACATTTCACACACCAAGAGAGTAAGCAGGGGTGTCATCAAAGCCCTGAATCTCAACAAGAGAGATCGAAACTACCTGGCTCCTGGCCCTCTATGTGCTACATTTCTTCAGAAACATCAGGTAATGCAAGTCAAACTGAACTAATAGAAGAATGTAAGTATCCCTTCAAATTTGGCTTAAATGAAACTGCACCGGCAATACAGATCGTAAAATGTCAGAGTCATGTAGATGGAAAAAGAAATATCAGTGAGGAACCCATGTATGCCTGAGACTGGCGGATCTTGAGCTCATGTCTAGGTTTTTGGGTGCAACAACTGATAACAGCCTTGCTGGAAGCTGACACAGTGCTTTTAGGGGTTGGGGAAAGCAAGCAAAGTAAAAGGAGTAAGTTTCATGTAAATAAGTGAACGTTGTGCTCCATAGTAAATTATACAAATGAAATGTTTCCTCAGGAAATACATAAAAGGTTTGCATCAGCTTTGTTATGTAAACAGTGAGATCAATAAAAGAGAATAAGCACATAATAACTGATTCTTGCTCCATATATATTCACGCATCTTTCTAGCTCTTTGCCTTTAGATTTAAATGTGGAAGGTTAACTGAGGTAATATTCGTCAAATGCTTGCATATTCTTGTATAAAGAATTCCAGAGTTTGTCTTTCCATCCCAAAAGGATGGATGTTGACCTAAGACATTCAGTCTTCTTAACCATCTTAAGATATTCAGTCTTCTTAGTCACCTAAGAGTAACAAGTGATAGGACAAGAGGTAATGGCCTCAAGCTGTGTCAGGGAAGGTTTAAACTGGATATTAGGAAAAATTTCTCTACAGAGAGGTTGATCAGTCATTGCAACAGGCTTCCCAGGGAAGTGGTGGAGTCATCATCCCTGGAAGTGTTCAAAAAACATGTAGATGAGACACTCTGTGACATGGTATAGTACTAGACTTGGCAGTCCTGGGGTAATGGTTGGCCTTGATGATCTTAAAGGTCTTTTCCAACCCGGTTGATTCTATCCCTTGCCTAGAATGCTGTATGTAGATTAATTGTATTATGTACGAACCAGAACTTACCACAGGTTGGGGCTCATATTCAGTCTCCCTGCTACTCACCTAGATGGGCATCTTGTCAATACACCAGCAACTAAGTAAGCTGGTGCAACAGAATAAGCTCTCAGTTTTAAGTGAAGAAGACATGGTTTCAGTGGAGTTCGATTTTCCCCACACACAACCAAGACTGCACTGGACCTTCCAAAATTAATAAAATACAAACCAGAAAGGACAAAGCTCGTCCTGAACATTAACATCTTCCCTTGCCTTCCTAGTATGTTCAGGACCTCATTCAGGATATATATACTCTCTGTCCATAGACACATGGTGCATAGGCATCTGGAAGACTGACACTGCATCTCTGCAGCAAATATTTCACTGCTGGCTGGCATTCAATCAGAGAGAGTAAGCACCCCCATGGCATCCACAAGCTCATTAAGATGGACCTGGAATATGAACACTCCCCTTGTGCAGGAATTCCAATGCTGTATCTAAAGTTAACATGCTCAGTAACAGCCGAGTGCTCCCTTCTCTCCTTGGCCCAGCAGACACTGAAGCAGCTGGCAGCTGAACTGCAGCACATGGGAAATGCTGCAGCTATTCTGATTGTGGAGCAGGCTTGTTTAGGGCAGGCAGGTGGGCGAGACCTGTGAAACACTGATTGTTCAGTCATTTTCATATTTACATGGGAGATACATTTTGCAACTGGTCAGTTTTCCTCATGATTTTACCAGGCAGCAAGGGAAGAAATGAAACAAAAAGTTTAAAAGTTGACAAGTCCCAGTGTGCTAAGAAACACCTTACCCTAGACAATACACCAGTGTGATCCAGAGGATGACCTCCTTGATCCTAATAGAAAAACTTCTTCAAGGGTGTTCAGGTCCATTAAGTCCCTGCCCTGTATTATGAGTGCCTGCCCTGTGATGCCACGGTTCAGTCCCACCATGCACACCCCCTTGCCCACAGGGTCTTGTGTGGGTTTTAGCAGAAGGGAGCACTGAAGAGAAAAGGAGTCATAACCACATCATCCAGCCTTACTTCTAGAAGAGTAACAGCTTTAATATATATCTGAAGTTCCCATTTCTCATAATAATATAAAATCCTAAAACTTTATTCACAAGATGTTAAAAGTGCCAAAACAGTACTACTTGTGCCATGCTCGAATGTTATGTAGAACTAGAAAATTCTTTAAATCATCACTACAGCTTTAGCCATTCCTGCTTCCTGGGAGACAAGAAATGAACGCAGGAATTATCAAACCAAATGAGAACACAGTTCAGCTGATGCCACATCAGCTCCATTTCTGAAACTGGGCAGTGGATTTCAAATAAGAAGAAAGAGAATATTTATTGTCCACACACATAGCCCAAGTTACGGCGTTCAGAGTTAATAAATAGAGTCTCTTTCGAACACCCAGCAGTCAGTACCATATACTCCTAACCATAATAGTTTGTAAAGCCTTTAAACCTACCTGTGAATATTTTCTACCTTTTTCAGTCTAGCTGCAATCTTACCGTTTATGGCAAATGTGCACATATTCAGTGGAACTGTTCTCTGACACGGTAAGAAAGAGAAAAAGGGAACATTTTTCCATTTATTCATATTTTGTTTACTCAGGTTTTGTTCCACCTCTCCTAGCCCCAGGTTGACCTCGCTCTCCCCTTGAGTGGCTGCCTCTTGGCACCAACCATGTCCCTTTTCTCCAGGATTCCTTTCATTTCTAATGCATGTTTTTAAATTCAGGAAAGCAGAACTGAAAACAGTCTTCAGGGGAAAGCAAGTGCTTTATTTCCATAACTGTATGCTCAGTATCTTCAATGCTATTTTTGGCCATCATAATCTTTTTGTTTGGTTCTGTTGGCATGTTCTCTTTTGACTACTGAGGCAGAGGGGGCAGAAGTTTCCAGTGAGCTACCCACTGTGACGCCAAGGTCTTTCCTGAGCAGTTAGTCAATGTAGAAGTTAACAATGCATGAGCTGTCCATATTATTTCTTTATGGGCTCAAGGGACTGCAATAAACTGTATCTATCATCATTCCGACTTCTTCACTGACTTTTGGTAGATCCATCTGATATTGCTGTCTCCCATTGCCTAGAAAAACACTAAACACACTGGACTTATCTGAAAAGTCTGCCATTCTGTGTACATCTGCCTTTTCCAGAATTATTAATAAATGTCCTGGAACGCCACTAGTATGGGATGCTTGACTTGCCATCCACCCTCCGAAGAGTGCTTTTTAATTTATTTTTGCAAGTTATTTCAATGTGCTGACTTGTGTCCAGCTATTCAATTTGTAGCTGACAGCTTCAAAGAACTATAATAGGCCAGAAGGCCTGAAGGCAACCAGAGCAACATGGCCATGCTGTGCCATTTGGGAACACACAATTTCTACTATTCAGACTATTTTAACCCCATTTATCAAGCAGTGGTTTACTCTCAGTGTGCACAGCTGAACAAGTTGCATGTTTCCCTACAAATGCCACAAGTTCTAAAACATGCTTCACATATAGCTTACCCACAAAATAGAGTATGAAAGAATGCAATGTATGTCTGTAACCCTATCTTTCTTTTCAGTGTATTATCTTTCAGTTTTCACTGAGCTAGGCTGTATTCTTCAGAACCAGTTTTGTTTCCTTTACAGAAATGCAGTATAGTGACCTAAACCATGATTACTGACACTCCAGAAGAGCTCTCTTCATACAGCCATACCAGCCTAGGGATGCATTTGGATCTGTTTCCACCCCATACGCAGTGTTTACTAACCACTATCAAAAGAAGGATACCCCAAACAGAAAGAAAAGCAAGATGTTAGTGGTGTAGTGTACTGAATGACAGTAGCAAGTAAATGACCTTACCTAGAAAGTCTATCAAGCAAATGATCATTGAGGTTTGGATCCACTCAATAATAAACTAACCAGGACAAGAAGAAACTTGTAACATCTCAAGTCCTTCTCATCAACCTTTACACTCACAGCCTCTGCTGCTCTAGCTTCAGAAAGCAATTTGGAAAATTCATGAGATAGAACCAATTGCTGACATCAAGGAACATAAAGGTACTCAAACTTTCATTATTTTATTTGCTGATACACTCAGATGTTGTAACAATTACACAAAGCCAGTAGATTAGTGAAACAGGAGCTGACTCCTTTTAGACTTGATGTGAGTGGCCTGGGTAAAGGAAAGCATCCTCTTCATGGATCTCTCAGGTACTGTTATCAGCTGATTGCATGCAACCCTGATAAAGCCTTAAGGTATTGCTGGACTCTTCATGAGGATAGATTAGAAACTAACCAGGGGTCTCACATGTTGGGCAGATACTTGTCTGAGGAAATGTGAGGGGTGCTGCTTCACTTGTCCATACTAGACTACTGTAACACATACAAACATAGAATAGCTTGGGTTGGAAAGGACCTTTAAAGTTTATTCAGTCCAAGCCCCCTGCAATGAACATCTTAAAATAAACTGCTTCTTCAGCAGCAAAAGTGACATACAGAATCATATTCTACTAGCTAAGTCCTGGTTTCCAATTCAGATGAAAAATTCTATTTTTCAAGACTTCTTGAACTCTGATCTTCTACTCATACAATGAGTAGAAGCATCAGCCACTTACTGCAAGAAGTATTCCCAGTTAAGTTTCACACTGATATTGTGAGCAATTTATCTTTCATTGCTCCATCCTTAATTTTTCTAGCACTCAGATACTTGAGAAAAGTATCTTCTGTTGTTGGATGCCAGACAAGGAAATTTCTGCTCAGGACAATCAGAATAACTTGAAACACAACTGTGCTGGAATTTAAAACATCTGGTTTATTCAGTCAAGACTTCCTCATGACAAGAAGAATCCCTGCTTCTCCTTTCCTAATTCCAGAGAGACAATAACCATGAAAAATTAATCCATGCTCTGTTCTTATACCTAAACTGATGCGTTAGGAATGCCTCATGACAATGGAGTGCAGTCACGGCTCATATCTTTACCTCATTAAAGCAGATTTGGTCGTTCTTCAGATCCACCAAAGCCCCAGACACAAAATTCATAGAAGCTTTTGCTTATTTTGAAAGCTCAGGGACCATCAAGACTACAAGGGTCAAAGATGAAGACTGTTGGTTCAAGAAGTTCTGGCTGGCACACTGTGAGACAAAAGGATAAAACAGTGTTTTCTGTATTATTCTCTGGGCTTTGTGTCTTTTGGACAGCAGAGTCAGCCTGAACAATCCCATGCTGATGTGTCTTAGCAGGCCAGAAACAGCCTAAGAGCAGACTGCCATTAATGGTTAAAAGAACAGGGACTGTGCCTATCATTTCCACAGGGGCCTCCAGCTTTCTGATCCCTCCTACCTACACTGGGATAGAGCTGACAGCTCAAAATAATGAAAACCTGGGAAAGGAGAGGCAAGAAGGAAAGGGAGAGTCTGTTCATGTTTTCTGTTTGTAAATGCCTAACTTTCACCATTCTTACCTTAGAAAATCTTTTCGTAAACTACCTTAACAAGAACAAACAATGCTGCAAGAGAGGAGATTTCAGCTCCCCTTTAGGGCTTTCCATGTTCTTTGCCTGCTACTTCTCTCAGGACAGGATTAGTCCTTTGGAAGCGGCTGCCTTCTTTAGATTTCAAAGCCAGAGCTTGTTTATTGTAACACCAACATGGCTGTGTCCCTTTGTCAACCCCCCCCCCCCCCCCCCCCCCCCCCCCCCCCGATGAATGAATGAATCTTTATGAGAAAGGCATCAGGTGACACCTCCCTGGGTCAAAAGTCGCAGAGTCACTCCAGTTTGACAGAGCAGGGCTGAGAGCTACCAAGTGCTGACAGCGGGGGGGGCTAGCACTGCCACGTGCAGCACTGCTGTGTGCTGATGCGCCTGGACAAGCTCCCCCCAGTTACAGCGAATATTAATTCCACTCGTTACTCCTCTCCATGCATGCGCACAAGTTTTCAGACCAAAATTAAAATGCAGTGAGTGAACACGCACCACACTTGGATAGAGGTAATGAGACATCTGTTCTTGGCGGAAAGAAAGCATACAATCAACACGGGAGACTTCTGCACTGAAAAACTGGCAGTAGCTAACATCAGCTCTCTAACTTAGATGTCCCTACAGAAACAAGTGAGCCTCAGGTGGGTGATATACAGCCTTCAAATTAAAACCAGATTTTTCATTTCATTTTAATAGCAGCTTCAAATACAGATAGAGGTGCCTGAAGTTGACCTGTATGACTATTCTTCTACCTCCCCTCTGACCAAAACTGGTATGAAAAGTAGGCCACAGAGAGTAGAGGCCACAGTTTCAAAACGGGAATGCCTAGAGCTATGTATATACAGCTATTTTCAGGCACATTTTTAACTTGGTGGCCTGATTTTGAAAAAGTTCTGAGCATGTACCACTCCAGCAATGTACATGCTCCATAAGTTACAAAAAATAAAACCTAACTACCCACTTTGGCCTTGAACTGGAAATACCCAGTTTTCTAATCAACAACAGATCTACCATTTCTGTTAAAAGGATATCTACACAGACTGCTTGGCATCAGAGCCTCACTATATTAGAGAATGTGTATCTGGAAGAGGTTTCTGCACTGTGGTATCTAAAGGAAAAGACAGGTCAAGTGCCACTAGAAGACGAGAGAGATACACAGGGATGACATGCTGTGCCCAAGGTCATGCAGCAAGTCAGAACCAGCACCAAGCAGAAAACCCTGAGCCCCAGATCAAGTGCCTTACCCGTTACATCATGCTGAGCCTTGCTCCTAGTCACAAAAGATACTCGCAGCTGTTCAAGGAGTTATTTCAAAGTCAGACAGACAGAATCTAATAGGAAATGTAGGGAAAAGGATGCCATAATCTGTTTTGCAATATACCCCCAAATAAGAAAGAGGTGCACACAGCAGCAACTGCATCTCATATAATAGTAAACAATCACACATAGATTATTACATGCTGGGATTAAAATACCACAGCTAAAGAGCTTTATACTGTTTAGTCTCCCAAGAGAATAGATCCCATAGTTCAAAAAAGATGTTAGAAGAGAATGAAATTCAGGAGTCACAGTTTGGCCCATCAGGAGTTCTCTCATCTAGGGGAATCCTACAAAGACCAGGTTTTGTAAGAATTTTAGATTTGGAGTTATATTTAAGAATCTAAGACCAGAAGATTTTAAAATCATGAGAAAAGTCATGTGGAAGTGGTTACAGAAAGGAACGCCAGGGTCTGCAATATCTGAAGGTCAAATATCACTGAAGAAACCTGCAAGTCACTTGAGACAGCAAAGGAAGCCGAGTAGCCGCTGGGGACACTGACTAGGTAGAGCACTGAGCAAGTAGCATGTTTACATTATTTTTCATTTGAAATCCTCCAGTTTAGATTCTTACTTGTAAGATATGTGGGGAATCTAAAAAGCTTTTAATCTTTACAACTAATTATGTAATGTAAAAAGGTTAGCTAGTGCCTAGTCACAGTGATTATCTGTTATCACCTTAGGCATAACCTAAAAAGTCAGATCTTGAATTCCAAGCCTGTAGGATCCCAGCTTTTCAAGACAAGATCAGAGAATTCAGTTGTCTTTCACGAGGTTAAAGCTTAAAACAGACACAGCTCCGGCCATACAATACCCTGCTAAAACAAAATTTCTATTAAATAACGCTCCTAATCTTTCACCAAACACTACAGGACCTGATCTAGAGCACTGTATCAGAAGCAGTTCTTTACAGATAAGTAAACAAAGCAATATGGCTGCTAAGAGAACTCAACAGCTACACAAAAATCTATTCAGTGACTTATTTCAACATAGATCTGCCAGCTATGTAGGACACACACTGGGAACGCAACCTTTATTTTCTCAAACCTTAGTAAAAACACTCAGGAGTGAAGGTTTTAGAAGCACTACCTCTTTCAGAGCTTGCACTTAACAGAGAACAGGAAAAAGAGGAAGTCACAGCCCTGTCAAGACTATTGCTTAAAAAAAAGAATTTATTAAAATCAGTGCTAAAATATCTCTTACAGACTTCCCCCCCCCTACTTCCTTCCAAGGGAGGTATCACTATGTATACTGAAGAAAATAATCTCTGCAAAGTCACCTAGCAACTGCTTACAGCTGCATTCTAGCACATCAGGTTCAAGGTGAATCCTGGAGCAGGTCACCCAGAGAGGTTCTCCAGTCTCCACCTGTGGAGACACACAAAACCCAACTGGATAGACTTGGGGAACCTGCTCTATAATATACTTCTTTTAGCAGTGAGTTGGACTATACGATCGCAAGAGGTCTCTTCCAACATCAAGGATTCTGCAAGTCTGTGAACTTTGTATTTCCACAAGGATTGAGTGATTACAGTGTCAGTCTAGGACATGTAAAGTTCCCTTGCTTTCCTTCAGACTGTATGTACAGTTCTTGCCTAGTACTCAGTTCTCCTCCACTTCCATTCCTTTAGGGACTGCAGAAACTCTGTGGTGGCAGAGACAAGGACTGTGCCACAAAGTGCTTTTCCAACCCATTCTCAGGAAGCTGGATCAAAGTACTTATCACTCATATACCTGACTCCATAAAGAGGGAGCTACAGGACTTTCAAAAAGCCTAACACTGTCCAGATGCCCAGTCTTAAATACATTAAAGACAGATCTCCCTTTTTCAGGAAGCACAGAGAATTCACTGTCAAAAGGGCAGGCAAGGCATTAACTTGGACACCTGAAGGATAATTACATTTAAAATCAAGCTGTTTATAGAACATGGGTCCCTATTGCTGCAGAACACTGTCACCTTAGCAACCCCTGCCATTTTCAAAGGTACAGGCAACACAGAGGGAGGAAGCAGTGTGCAAACTGAAGTCAGCACAGCACGTGGTCATCCTTCCTTTAACTCAACTGATGCAAGTCTTTAGTTATACAGTTCTTCTATGGTCTACAAGGATAAAATGAAGCATAAACTGGAGATCATAAGTAAAGACTATACTTCATTTAAAATTACTTTAAAACATAATTCAAATAGATACGATGATCACCCTGAATCCAAAAGTGGTCTATAAACACTGAATTTTCTTTTGAAAGACTTTCAACAGCAGAAGATTTCTCCTTATACACATTCACAACTCTCCAGAGTTTCTGGCATTCCTTTGGAAGGGATACTCCCTTACACTGAACTCAACCCATAACATCAGTACTGCATCCTTCTTTGACAAACTTAGCTCCCCAGTTACAGCTAAAGACTAGCACTATTTTCTTGGCATTGACATCCACTTTGAAATTCCAGAACAGAAAAAGATGTGGCTCCTATGACCTCATGCTATTCACAGATGTATTACTTCTTGTTTGACTTTCCTAAGTGCTCATGGCCTTGGGGTATGACATGACAGCTGTAAGTAGAAAACACAATTTAGCAGGTGAGAACAAGGAGAAGGGAAAAAACCCACAACACTGTCTAGAGGGATGCAACTTTATTCTCACTGCAGATCATTATATGCAGAAATAGACAGGCTGATCTACTTAGGCCAGAACGAGAAGATAGATAATTACTCAGCTCTCCTGAAATTTCCCCTGCAGAATGCAAAGTTGGTTCAAGGTGTCTGTCATGATATTTCTGATAGAGACAGAAATGAGACGTAAAGAGGGTGTAGAAGACGATGATGACACAGGGACAGGGGAAATATGGTCACCTAACACTGCATCAGCCAGTGAGAACAGGTGAAGCTTTTCTTTACCTCATTCCTCTACTTTATTAATAGCTTCTCTTTAAAGTGTCAGTTTTAACTGTATACAAGCCTACTTTTTTCTTTTTCCTCCTTAAGCATTTATTCCTTTTTCACACCAATTTGACCAGAGGAGGTCAAAATATGCACAAGACAGACAACTCACATAGACGGAATGCTCTCCAAAACAAGTTGTAATAAATAATAGTAATTGTAAACAGTAACAATACTGATAGCAATTTAAGAAAAATAAACAAATGACCCCCACAAAACAAACCACATTCCCCCCCCCAAAAAAAAATTCCACAACCCACCCTACTGAGTATCTTCACTGCTAGAACAAAATCCTAACTACTTTCTCAGAGCACAGGTTTCCCTCAGCACCTCTCTCCCATTCACAACTAGCAATAACCACTCCATACCAAAATCCTTTTAAACTGAGCATTCTCTCTTAAAGAGATTCCAAAAGACAAGGGAGATTGCTGTGAATTATTAGTCTTATTTTTACATAAAGACACTGCTGATGGGGCCAGGCAGGTCAGATGCAAACAGCATATCTATAAATTCACAATTATAAACATACAAATTGATAAGCTTCTTATCTGCCAATGAGGATAGTGGTAACACAGTCACAATGGTAATTCCAGTAACACCCAACTAGAACAAAGTTCAGCAATGGGATTTCCCCAAGTACAGTCACGTATATGAAACAGTTACTTCAAGAGTTATTCTAGATTTAAACTCAAAAGCCAATAAATTCTTCAAGAATAAGATAGTAACAGCAATAGAAAGGGAATGAACGGCTAAAAACCCAACAGTTCCAATGGTTAAAATAATAATAAGGTATTTGAATTATTCAGGTTGAAAAGGCACATCTTCTAAACATGAGAATACAACTCAAATAATGCCAAGTAAAAACAACAGTCTATGTCAGGTAACTAGCCAACAACAGAAATGCATTTATGTTACTTCTAGCAATTAACTTATGCAATAGGCTTCCAGTGCTTCTAAAAGATCGTAGTTCTATTTACAATATTAATTCTTTCTGTCCTTTCCAAAACCAATTTTTCTTCTTCCATAAATCTCCTCCAAATTCAGGCCTCAGGATTCTTATGGCAAGCTGCTGAGTTTCTACAGTCACCTCAATTCACCAGCATGCACAAAAAGACAATGTTTCCAGAAGATTTCTGGGAGTGCTCACTGTAATAAATATGCTCCCCATTAAATCCACATTGTATTTTTAACCAGACGCAAACCTCCTTTGTGTACATGGAAAAAGAACATGAGGTTCCAGAGTGCAATCCCGTGACACAGGAATGCTTCAGTGCTTGTGCTCCCATGGAGAGACAGAATGCAAGGAGCCCAAA
Source organism: Agapornis roseicollis (assembly GCA_002631895.1). Classification (NCBI taxonomy): domain Eukaryota; kingdom Metazoa; phylum Chordata; class Aves; order Psittaciformes; family Psittacidae; genus Agapornis; species Agapornis roseicollis. Next base: position 112,107 of record NDXB01009473.1, read on the forward strand.
ACCCACTACTTCAGATCTCACCTCCAGCCTCCAGAAGCCAGCTACTTCCTTCTCTAGTCACAACAAAAAACCTTCAGGGAGAGCAGGTATCTGCCTACCTTGCATGTATGCCTCTATTTGCCGAATTAGCTCATAAGATTTGGATCGGTCCAGAAGTGTGCGAATAGCTGGAAGAGGGTCCAGGATAATGGTTTCTGGATGAGCATCAATATACTCCTGGGAAAAAAAAAAAAAATGGAGAAAAAGAAAAGTCATTAGGTTGGCTGAAGAGTATAGAAAAATAATGAGGTGGGGAAAAGAACAGGCCAAATTAAAATCCTCAAGGTTTCTCTTTAAAGGGAGGCAAACAGACATGAGCAGCACACAAAGTCACTAGGTAGTCTGGACACTTGATATTTGAAACAAACACAAGCGTGACAGGTAACTGTTTTAGGATGTCAGATTTCTCCTGTGGACTTACTATGAGCAGCAAAACCTGTCCTGCAGTCACATCAACTCAGAAGGAAGCCAGTAGCAAAGAGCCACAGTAACAGCTGTGAGCAGGGCTAAGAAAAGCAATTAGGAGAAGAAAGATGACACACTGCTGTACTGAGGTCAGCCTTGCATCAAATTACAATTACTACACCTGAACACCACAACTATCTGAACTAAGCTCAGAACTACATCTGGGTGCTTTAATATTGTTATTACTGCTGTCCTTTATATGAGCTGAAGACAGTGTTATAAGCTGGATGATAAGGGCTGGAATTTTTTTCAGCAGAGCTCAAGAGATTGCTGCTTCACTCTGTATTCATTGAGCTTTGAAAGCAGCTATGTTGATGCTTCTTTAAGATCATACTCTGCTATCTTGACTACAAGAACAAAGTAAAGTTAATGCTGTCATGAATTTTCATCTTGGGAATTCAATGTGTTATGACTGCGCTACTGCATTGTGGCCATCAACACAGATACAGCTGCCAGGTATTGCCCTTGCAAACCTAACAAAACTTCCTTCTCAGAACAAAAGCTGAGTTCCTTCATCATTAACCCAACGTGGAATCACAAAGTCAATGGGACGAACAAGAATCCATCTTACCCTATCCAAAATCAGACAAACATTTCCAAACTTAACATCTGTTGTACCAAACTTCCCAAAACATCTTGACATTTACACTCATTTATTTAAGTCCATTCATGCAAATGCATGGTAAATGCCCCTGCAAGTAATGGACTTCCATGAAGTCTTACTGCCCTTGAGTTGATTACTTCAGAGAACAAAACATACTCCAAAAGATCCTTGGCCATATTGTGAGGTGGCCTCAGGAGATGCACTTTGCTACACACTAAGCTAGAGAGAAGGAACAGCATCATCTGTTCCCAGCAAGAGACTCTGCACCAGACACTGACTGAAGAAGCAGGGTTCCTCTCTCCACTCCTCCTAGCCTGGCAAACTGTTGCTTTCTACTGACTATGTAAGTCTGAACTGATGGGTTTCTAAAGTGGATTATTCTTTTGAGGCTAAGAGGATCCAGCATTGGGGTTTAATGAACCCATTGCATCAAACAAGTAGCTTTCCTTCACAGGACATGAGGTAACTTTAAGTGGCAATATGCGTCTGACATATTTAATAATCCCTGCAGAACACAAACAGTGAATTCCCCAAAGATGCTCAACCTTGCTACTACCCACGAAAAGTAAGGGACAGAGCCTTTTTCACAACCAGTCAAGACTGTCAAACCCAGAGGTTGTCTCACCCGTGCAGTGTAGCCTGCATGAAAAGCTGCTTCAACACACTGGAGCAGAAGCTGGACTCATTTCATGTCATTCATACCCAGACCATACATACAACTGTTTTCATGAGTCTCCTGCCCCCAGGACTTTAGAGTCTCAAGCACAGCAGTCAGCTTTCAAATACAGAACAGCTGGGGATTTTTTTAAGACTTGGAGTAACTTGTTACCTAATGCATCTTAAACACTTATGCATATGTGCCCTTATACACAGCAGCTAAAAGACACCTTGTGGAGCTAGGATGATCCAGTGATGGGGCCGTTAGTTTAAACTTGGTGATCATTTCAACATACGAAAAACATAACAAGACACCATGTCAGCCCCTCTAAGCCTCAGCTTAAAAGATAGGAGAGCTATCACTGTATGCATCTTCCTGAGCACATGGAAAGGTTGAGCAGCCAGGAAGTATACACAGAAACCAGACTGAGCAAGGCACAGCTCTAACACATGACCTCAGCAGAGGTCTGACAGCAAGCGGTCTGCAGTGTTTCTGATGCATGTATTAGCTCTTCCTTTCACACTATGCTGATTACCCCTTTGTCTTGGCCAGTCTCTTGGTTCCACTTTGAATTCAAGCTCCTCATACTTCCATCCTGGCCCAGCTCATACTTAATCCTTCCCTTCACATATACATTTGTCCTGCCTGTGGCCTTCAACCCCCTTTATTCCCCTCCAAGGAGGGAATGGCTTTTGTCTCCTGCTCCTTGTGCACCTACCCAAATGTTTCTGATGCTCACATTGGCACTGAGGACTAATCTCACCTCCCTGGGTTAGGCGCTTTATTTATAATGCTAATAGCTCTAAACAGCATTAAAAGATCATCCAAGCAGTAAGTTTGACACAGCATAACAAAGTTTAACAGGAATGAAGGCATGATCCCAAGGCCACTCTACACCAGGCAACATGTCAACAGAAGTGAGCATCTTAGCTGACTTTCCAGTGACCTATTTCTCATCTTATTGCCTTGAGGAGCCTCCAAAAAACTCTGTAGATGAAGGAGGAGATGAAGGATGTTTTCCAAAAGCTATTTAGAGTCTGGAGGACTTTAGCAGAGTACTATAATGTCAAGAACTGCACCGAGTGTAAGGTGACAGACCTCCACACACACAGGTGCTAGAACATTAGATTTCTTTATAAAACAAGGAAGTTTCTCAGCATGAAACCTTCGTCGAGTACTATTCTACATGTCTCCTCCATGTACAGGCCTAGGTACTTGGGCAGGCAGACAGCACATGAATGGTAAAATTCAGAGATGTCAGCAGGGCAGTGAAGGTTTGCATCACCTAGGTAAAGGAAGGGAGTAGGACATGAAGTACATGTCTCCTAGAGCTACTCTGGGGACAGGCTACAGATCTCCCATTTAAAATGAATCCAGAAATGGTCTCCCCTTTGAAGCAAAGGAGTCTGTCAATGAAGAACAAGGTCAATGTATTTGCACAGATCATCTCTATCAGAACACAGTTAGTGGGTAATTGCAGAAGTTGTTCAGGGAACAGAAACATCAAGCCAGCACTCCAGTCTTTACAACTCTGCTCTTCTCAGCACACATATTGCTTGGATTTCCATCACAAAGCACACTAAGCCATCACTGAATATACAACTGTGAAGATTACTTAACAGATTGGAAACCTCTTGATGTAGCCTGAGTAGCAGCACTCTTCCCATGGCACAGAATTGCTCCACTACCAGAAATACAGATCTGGATAAACATCAGGGTTTGTGTCCAAGAGCTTTGATAGGAGATGAGCTACTGTAGATATGATCATGAAAATGGAGCAGTTGCAGAAGGAAAAGAGACACATTGGAGCTTTCAGTCCAGCACCTTTCAACTTTGAATATTCAAATCTTCTCTGTTCATTCCAACAAAACAACTCTGCACCCTCCTTTGGTAGATTTGCCTAAGACTAGTATCCAACAGCAGACTCCAGCAACCCAGGCAACAATCTGGAGGATATTTATGCTTCCCAACAATATTTTGAAAAGGCTCTGTCCTTGGGCTGCAGTTCAGCTTGACCTAGACAACATCAATGTTTTCCTCTTCCTAATCTTTGACATAATAAAAGCAAACAAGAAGGAACAAGGACTTTTAGCAGATCCTCCTTTGTTTGTATTCCAGGCTTGGCATTCAGTCATGCTCTGTACCAGCCCTATTACTGGCAGAATACCAGCAGTGAAACTTGAAATCAAAGAGAGATCAAGTATTTCATGTTCCCTATTAAATACCTCTGGCTATAACCCAGATATTAAAAGACAAAAACAATAACAAAATCCCCCAACCAAAAAAAAAAAAAAAAAAA
>NDXB01009473.1:116309-134070 GCA_002631895.1 Agapornis roseicollis
AAAAAAAAAAAAAAAAAAAAACCAACCCAAAACACTACCACACAAAAAACATCCAAAACCAAACCACAAACCCAAAACAAAAAAACCCCAACAAACAAAAAAAACCCAAAGCCAAACAAAAATAGCCACAACACACAATAAACAACTTCTCTTGACAAGCCTGTGTATAGCTGAGAATAGAGTTGCTTATCATTTTACCCAAAAAGGTAGCTATATTTTAACAGAAAGTTGATCAATATCTGCTGCAAATATTAGGTCATTAGATAATAAGAGAGACTCAGTGACTTGATTTTATTGAAAGGTAAATACAACTTTGAAGATCTTTTGTTTAACATTAAACAAAAGTTCCATATAAAAGAAAAAAACCAGTTAGCAAATGACACAGTAACAGCATTTGGATTTGTGTTTTCCCGTGTACAGAAACATGAAGATGACTGCTTGTAACAACTGATCAGCACTTTCCAGTGGGGAAACAGATGTAAAGACAGACACCAGCTTGTCTAAAGTGTTTGCATCAGATTCAGACTTACAAGTTCGTTTTTCTTGTCTTAAGCTGTGATGGCCTCTTTTGACATACACCAAAGGTAAAGGTGTAGGCAAGTTTGATCTTGAACACTTACTTCAAAACTGTCTGTCTCTGAATCTGAACAAAATTGCTGCAGTGGTTGGGATGGATGAAGGAGGCAGCAAGAGGAACTGGGGAAAGGTCTTTCCTATTACATTTCTATTCACTGCGCATCTCAAAGCAACTTTCTGAGCTTAGCTTCTCTGTCTCGCCTTCAAAAGTCCAACACTGCTTCATGCTGCAAATACCTACCCATAAGAAGCTATCTACCAGTTAGCACTCAAATGAAAAATTTTTAGTTAATTTTGCCTTCTTAAAAGGAATTTTTCAAATGGGAAAACCACAGGTATTGGCCTTTGAATTCAGGTGCAAAAAGGCCATTTCAACTGTCTCATCTTGTCTGCCTAATAAGAAAAAAATTTACTAAAATTTTATAATTTCCTTTGATTTTTCAGTTGCCTTTTCTCAGAAGAGCACATGAAAAGAAATGTGAAATGCATGGGTTAGTAATCTGGGGGAGCTAGAGGGGCATTAAAAATCCACTGGCATAATTTCCATGAGTAAGTACTGAAATCATATTCTCACAGCTGAGAATTCTGAAGAAAGCAATCAGTGCAGCAAGAATAACACACTTCTCCCCTTCCAAGCAAGATCAACACTCTAACTCCTTCCCTTCCAAAATATCTCTCTAATTCTCCTTCCTCCCAGTCCCAAACCCACCTAAGGAAGCTTTTAAATCAAGAATAAAAGAGTCCTTCCTGGACATCTTCAGAGTGCGAGAGCCAACAGTCTGAGGGCAGGGGTGGGAGGAAACATTTAAAGACAGCAGATGCCTAGACATTAAACCTCCTTCTGATCTATCTTTTTAAGAAGGCTAATGCAAAGAGAAACCATTCAGAAAAAGCTCTGAAAGGCAAATTAATAACCCTATTGATTTTCCATCCTTAGAACCATAATTTTGAGTGGAACAGACTTGCAACGAATGAAGCTACTTCAAGCCCCTGTACAGCTATGATAAGCAGCTGCTCAGAGAGTATTTTGCTCTAATCAAAGCATAACAAAGGTTCCTCAGCCAAAAGACTTTCTTTTTTTTCCAGAAAGCAGGAACTGGGGTAGTTTAGCTCTCTTTCTTACCAAGAACATTGGAACTGGAGCACAAGCAAATGAAAGGACACCTGGAGACTATGCTTCTTCCCATCTGATTTCTCTCCATGCTCCTCTGGTCAAGCAGGAACGACCAAGGACTATAACAATTGTTATAATTATTTTTTACCAGGCAATTAAGAACAGCCATTAAACAGCAAATCAAAAACAGGATGCTAAGGGGCTTCATAGTCTATCAGCCCTCTCCACCAGACTGTACAATGGTTCACCACAGACTCCAGAGAGCAGGCACACAGAATCATGTAAATGTGTTTCCTCCTCAGCTCCTGCAGATGAGATGGGTCAAGGCCTCTACAATACAGCACTGGAAAAAAGTTATTCTTACAAAGGTCATAAATTAAGCTCAGCAGATCCTGTGGTCAAGAATCCCTTGCTTTCTACATCCTGGAAGACTGCCTTATGGAGCCAACAAGTATCATCTTGTTACACTTACAATCAACAGCAGGAAAATTTGCCCTGTTTGGTTAAGATGATCAGAACTTTGTCAGTCTATCTAATGAACAATAAGAGAACCACACTTGAGCAGGTGTCAGAAATACCACAGTGCTTAGGCAACATCACACGTAAGTAGCTCTATTGCCAGGTGCTCACTTCATGTTTTTTAAGTTGCTCATTGGTTTTAGTTTAACAAAACCAAAGCACCTATCCTACCTCACATACTTCATACAAATCACTTACTACAATTATTTTTATTTCTATGGAACATGTTTATCTATTTCTAATTAGTTTTCAATATCTTAAAAATAATACAGGGCAGATGGAGACAGACAGCAGTTTCCTGTCAGTTTCTGCCCTGTATACAAAATTACCTGAGAATACCCTTTAGGCACACTCTGGTATGTAATTCAACACTGGCAGACCTCTCCTCTGCTTCACTGGTTCCTAGGTACATGTTTTACTACAAGGAAAGTTTCCTGCATGCCAGTGATGTGGCACAACTCAGCCAGAACCAGAAGCCCAAGGCCTCAGTGTATGGAGGAGAGTATATCATTCAGAAGCCTGCTCACAAGGGTACAGTTCAGTCTGTACATCATGTGTGGTCATAGCTACTGAAAAGTCATACCAGAGCTCCTAACAGAAACAAACCAACCTTAATTCCTTATGACAGCCATTCTGAGCTGACCTTAAGGGCTTCTCATATTAATCTCAAAAGGGAGTTAATATAATTTCATTTAATTTACAGTTTGCAAAAGAAAAGCTTAGGAATGCCAATGGGACGGTCTAGATCACACTAATGAAACTGGAAAAGCACGTGAGTGAACCCACATTCCAGGACCCCCTTCTAATTGTTTAGACATTACCTAGCAGGAAGATGGCATTGTATTAGATAATACAGTGTTTACTGTACAACCAAGAACTAATGACAGGAACAGAAGAACAAACATCAAGCTTTCCTTTAACATTCTTGGGGTTTTTTATTAGTGTTTAAATTTAATATTCCTAAAAATGAAGGCCCCAGCCAGCTGGGTGCAAACATTTCACAATACCAGTTAAGCAAGTTTCTTAGCATAACCCTGCAACAGCCCTTCTAGAGTATGTTAGGCTGAAGCTTGCCATTGCAAACAGAGCAATGCTAAACTGGAATTAAGAAGAGCATTCAAAAAGGCTAAACTACCATCAACAGGGACATGAAATGAAATTGTAGAGAAGTCCTCAAAGCATGAGCAGAATTCGCCATTGTCCTCTGTACAGAAGACACTGGTAGAAGACCAGTGTCTCTGTATCCACAAGGTGCTTTTCACTCAATTTATTTGTGTCTTAAACAGTTCATAGTATTAGTTGAACTGTATTTACCAATCAAGTCAGGAGACAGAGAACTGTTTTTTTTCCATCTGACTTGCTCAGAGACTTATCCTCACTTCTACTCAATCTCTACTAAGTGAGTTCTGGAAAAATATATATGGAGCATGTGTTACTGTAGAGAGAAGTATTCTACTGACACATTTGCTTATTAACTGATCCACCAACAATTAAAGGGTGCTGACTTACATGCAGCATATGCCCCAGGTGTGAGAACAACCTTTGCTTTCTACAACACTTGACACAATCCAAATTTCCAGTATTATCAAAATAAACAAAGGTTCGGTTTCCCATCAGCCTCCTGCAAATTAGCTTCACCAGAACCACAGTATTGTTTTTGCTCAAGTACCAATATTCACAGGAAAATTATGACCATTATTAAGAAAGAGACCAATTTAGGAAAGGGTGGTATTAAGCTGAAGCACAGACGTAAGCACTCTTTAGCAATGAAATAGCAGCAATAGTAACAGATGACTGAATTCCAACCCTATTATCTGGTCTCTGGATTACAGTAATTTCTGTTTCACCCTGCTGCAACCCAAACCTGTTCCAGCTCAACTTGTTTCCCCTTTTGTTCTGTGTTATTCTTAGAAGGCAGCATGCTCCTATACTGTGGAGGTATTTGGATGAATTTATCACTATGCAAATCCTACGGGAAGAATTTGACACGCTGTATCAAATACCTCTGCCAGCACTCGCCATGACGTCCTGCATCAATGAATGTTCTCATCTGTCCACATTAGTCAGTGTGTCACAAGCATACCCCAGTCCAAAGCAATGACCCAATAACTCACCCATTTACCATACATGCTGTATGAGATTAAGCCCAAGCTGCCAAAAAAAAAAATCAGGCATAGGAGACAGTGGAGGTGATATTAACACAGATGAACTTGGCAGCATGGGAGAGAAGAGCTGGGTCAGGAAACACAGAGAACAGTAAGATTTGTTTGCCGTAGATCTTAAGTGAAGGTTTCTTACTGGTTTCCTTCAGAGGCCACCTTTTAAAATGATGAAGGTGTTCTATCATTTGCACCAGCATTCACATAGTACACTGGCAGGAATTCTTTGGGAAAACAGTTCTCTGTACTACTATGCCCTGCATATTTCTGACCTTCAGTGTAAACTTGAGGAAAGAAAAATAGAACAGGACTCTCAGTAGTAGAGGACAATCACTCACAGTAACCTTGCTATTACAGAAATCAGCATTCTAGAAATTTGGAAGGCCAGACAGAATGGGGCCAAATTAATTTAGTGGCTTCTGTTGTAGAGAGATGCATGTAAAGGACTCTGCAAACACCTGTTCCTTTTTGTGAACAGCACTCATTCTCTTGGAATGAAATCAGGACAACATTTGGTAGGAAACCAGTTCTTACTAACCTTATTGATACAATACAAAACCTACACAAAGGTGCAAGTCCATTTAGACTGAAAAAACCCATTTTTGCTGGGCCATCAGTGGTAGGGCAGCAGTGTGCCAGAGAGCTCTTTTCATCAAACCCTATCAACTGCACAGGAAGTACTGAATTTGCTACACCAAGATCATCCTCCTGCTTGAAATGCATAAAGACTATTAAAGAACCACTTACCTGGAACCTTTGAACCAGCTCCAGTGACTGGCTGTCATTCTGGTCTGCTTCAAGGATGACATCTGTCAGTTTGTGTATGATCACATCCAAAGGGCCCTGATCTTCAATGGGTTTGGTGAGGTCAAGCTGAAGAAACCAGAGAGAAACCTTTTATTAATATATGGAGAATCTGAGGTTCTTATTCCTATCACCGTCCAAGGTGTTGTTGCCACACAGAAGGCATTTACTTTACACACAGCCTTTATTTTGGTATGTTACCCAAATTCATGAGAACTTATATCTCACTGAATGTCAGAAAACTTTACTCAGACATTTATTTCTCAGAAATGTAAGTCTAATTCCATGAAAAAGCAGTTAAGTCATCGGCAAGCACACTTCATCCAAACACCTTCCTGTGTGCTTCACCAGCCTGAGCTGCAATTTCCCTCTTCAGCCCTCTTTCTCAGTACTTAAACACACATGTAAAAGGAATGTGCCAACAAAGATGATCACCACTAATAAAAAGAAGATCTACTGTGCCCTTTGCCCTTTGGGATTGCACAAAACAGCACCCAGGTAACACAAAAGCAAATGACTCAGGATCTCTGCAAGTTCATCTGCTGCAGTAACAGATATGCAGCTGGTAAGGAGGAGCACACTCCCACTAGCAGACCTTGGCAGTTAGCTGGATAGGGGACAAAGACTGGGTGAGGTGTGCAGAAACTCTGCTCCCAACAGCATGGGACGGCAAGGAAGTGATAGCAATTTGCTGAGTTCCCAGTAACTCAGACAGGGTTCTATGAGCAGAGGAACTACCTGTACTGGAAATAGACTGAGTCAGGGATCTCTTGAGAAAATCTTGATGCAAAGGCCACTGGACCTGATTGGATTCATACAAGGGTACTAAGAGAACTAGTCAATGTCATTCTGAGGGCTTAGATTTATCAGGACATAAGTCAAAACTGTGAAGACTACAAGCAAACAAGGGGAAAAAAAAATCCACCACAAGAACTGTCTGGTTTCAGCACAGAGTCCCACAGAAGCTGTAGGATCTCCATTCTTTAAGCTTTTCAAGACGTGACTGGACAAAGCCCTAAGCAATTTAGTCTGAGTTTAATGTTGAATCTGCTCTGATCAAGATGATGCATTATAAACCCCTAGGATCTCTACTAAAATTAGATGATCTTAACTAGATGATCTTTAACTGGCTGATCTTAAGGTCCTTTCCAACCCTAACTATTCTATGATTCTATGATTCTATCCCACTGAATAAGTCATTTCTGCTGCTGGGGCAGGCTCCTGTGAGAGGCAATAGTAGCAGACTGGTTTATTCTAATTGCTTCATTTAGTCTGTGTAAATATTACCAGAAAGTGACCTTTAACATCTATCAGCATGGTACAAAACCCTTCCCTGCACAAAACCCCTGCTTCATAGACCCTTTAACAATTGTATTTAAATCACGCAGGGGGCGCTTCACTCTGAAAAGACAAACTGGGCACTTCACAGTAACTCACAAGCAAACCTGCAGTTTAGCTGGAGAACCAGTCATGCTTCTCCTCCATGATGAGTTTGCACCAAAAAAGGATTAAACAGGGTAAGTTTAGATTGGATATAAGGAAGTTCTTTACTGAAAGGGTGGTGAGGCACTGGAATGGGTTGCCAAAGGAAGGTGTGAATGCTCCATCCCTGGTGGTGTTCAAGGCCAGGTTGGACAAAGCCTTGGGTGACATGGTTTAGTGTGAGGCAGGGGGGCTGGAACTAGATGATCTTAAGGTCCTTTCCAAACCTAACTATTCTATGGTTCTATGATTAATGATCCCATGAAGCTACTTACCAGTTTTGAACGTTTGTACAGCGTAAGTACCAAGCTGGCTCATTTAGCCAACACACTGGGCTGACCGTAGCACAAAAGCTCCCACATTCCAAGCACAGCTCTTCAACCCATTGTGGGATCTACCGCATAAGTGGCAACTTAACCTTGTAAACTTCAAGCCAGGAAAAGAAAAGAAAGATAGGTGTATGCTCTCTAAACTAAAGATAGCATCTGGTTTTACAGTTACATGCATGCTCCTTTCCACTACTGCTATCTGTTTCATTCAACTCTGGCAGAGAAAGGGGTCGAGGGCACAGGAGGGAGAGGAGGGCTGGGTAGAAGAGGCTGCTGATGCTCTGTTTTAATAGAAACCTGGTCTTTATTGTCCTGTTAGCTTGAGTTTTGTTCTAATAAAATTTCCCATCCTGCAGAAATGGCCCTGCTTTGAATTAAGGAGCGCCTTAAGGAAGGTAATGATAAGACAGGATGACTGGAACTCAAGCACCAATAAAACTAAAACAGCAGAGATCTAGCAGCCTTGTAATAATTTGGTAGTTGCTAATATAACTGATCCATGTAGCTGAACTGCTCTTCTTTGCAGGCAGTCCTACCTGTGCTAGGCTTACTTGAGCAGAATAACTGAAGCTTCCACAAAAGCAAACTGAACGACCGACAATTCTTCCCAACAGAGACCACTTCCAATTGCCCATTACTAGATGCTCCTACTAACAGTTACAGATTGAGGCTTTAGCACTATCTTTGAAGTACTTACATAGATTCTAATACAACTGGAAAACATATTGTGCACGTCTTCTGAGGAGACTATGAGATGCACTGTCCATAGGTATGCAGCAGACTCTCTACACGCAAAGATTATGCAATGATAAAGACAAACAAGACAGATGTCATGTGGATGCATAGTGATTGGTCAGCTGTGTCTGGGTGAGACCGTCCACAGAAGGTCTGGCTGTCCTGGCACTTGGATTTTTATTTCCATTACTAGTGCAGCACAAAGGCTAAAGGCAAGCATAAGCGCCTGCAAAATTAAGGCAAAGTGAAGTGAACTGCAGCTTGGCTACGGATATGGAAGGAGATGATCTACTTCTACAACCAAGTTCCAGAAAAATCAGTTAACATCCTTAAAAGAAATCTCAGATGACCACACTGCTTTTCCTGAGGCTTTTTTGTCTGCCTATCACATCTGGAAGGAAACAACAAAACAAAGGGTCCATTTAACTAGGTCAGAAAGTTCCCCGTTGCCAAGGTACAAAAATGTGAATTAATCAATTTTCAGGACTTCCAGTTTGAAAAACAGCAAGAAGCAAATAAGCATTTGAGATCAGTTACCCTTTTACATTCTTTCTGCACTTGAAGCTCAATCTGCGCAGAAACATTCAGAAAACAAGAAAACAGTCCTCCTTTTCAGCCTTGACCCAAGAATAGAAATAAGCCTTCAAGGCATATCCAGGCATTTTCACCACAATGTTTTCTAGAAGCATAAGACATCTGGGCAAGATAACTTCACAACAGTTGTGCCAGCTAAAAGCAACAGGCATATTTTGAGAATGAAACTAAATGTACCTTCTTTGCACACCAGAAAGTGTTAAAAAAGGTCCCTCTGTACAGTGCTCTGCTTCCCCTTCACCAGGAAAGCAGTGCTAGAAATGACAGCACACTAAGGCAGCTACTCCAGTAGGAAGTCCAATGACCACTTCAAAAAGGACAGCAGGTACATTTCAACCACCCAGACCTTCAAAATCTGATCCAGTATTCTGTGGATTGGAGGATCAAACCATTTGCAAGAATAAGTTCTCTGTGTTCTGGGCCACACTGTGGAAAGTAAATATTCCTGAGCTGTGTGGAATTTGGAAGAGATCCATCTCCTTTTTAAATACTAAGGGGATAAAAAACCCAAAATCTAAAAGGAGAAGAAAAGGAAGAAAGAAAAAGATTTGAGGGGGAAAAAGAAGCCTTTTCAAGTGAAGTATCCGACCCAAGCAGAAGTCAGTGAAAGCAAAGTGCAAAATTTCTGATAGCCGTCTGCTGAGACAAACACTGATTCATTGTTTGTCATCAGCTGGAATTTGAGCCCTCCTACTTCCCTTCTCTTTCAGCATCCCTCTCCAAATGATCTTTGCAGTTGACATGATCACCCAAAGGTTTGTTTTTGCACAGAACTAACACCATAGCAACAGAAGTGAGAGAGAAGACTTACAAGCACCAGCTTGAAGGAAGAGAGATATGGCTATGGCATCTTCTCTTCTGTGAGGGAGGTGAGGTAGGCTATAGCTTATTCTGCTTGCCCCTTTCCCACCCCACCCCACCCCTTTTTTTTTTTTCTTTTTAGTAATTAAGTCCAATCAGGCATTGGTTTCATGGCATTGTCACCACCAAACCCCAACAAAACTCAGGTAAATGACATGGAAGACAGTAACAAAGCTGTACACAGAAAATGCCAGATACATGACAAACACATGGCTTGGACAGGTGTGCTCCTTGCTGAGTAAAAAATTGGCTGTGTGAAGAGTTGTAGTGAATGGAGTTAAATCTAGTTGGCTGCTGGTCACAAGGGTGTCCCCCTTGTACTTGGCACTGGTGAGGCTGCACCTCAAATACTCTGTTCAGGTTTTGGCCCCTCACTACAAGAGAGACACATAAGTGCTGAGGCATATCTAAAGAAGGGCAACAAAGCTGGTGAAGAGTCTGGAGCACAAGCCTTATGAGGAGCAGCTGAGGGAACTGGGGCTGCTCAGCCTGGAGAAGAAAAGGCTCAGGGGGCACCTCTACAACTACCTGAAAGGAGGCTGTAGCAAGGTGGGTGTCCATCTCTTCTCCCAAGTAACAAGTGCTAGGACAAGAGGTAACAGCCTCAAGCTGTACCAGGGGAAATTCAGATTGGATATTAGGAAAAATTTCTTCACTGCAAGGGTTATCAAGCACTGTAACAGGCTGCACAGAGAAGCAGCTGAGTCACCATCTCTGGAGGTATTTAGAATATGCGTAGATGTGGTGCTTAAAGACATTGTTAATTTACATTTGAACTCGATGATCTTAAAGGTCTTTCCCAATCTAAATGATTCTATGATTCTGTATGCCTTTCCAGATCTTACAAACCCATATATGGAAGAAAACAACCACTAGATAAATGCTTTTATCATAGCCGCTATAGATAGCCTGCTCACCTTCTAATAGAAAGGCTGTCTGGGACTTAGAAAGCACTCCAGGCTTAGAAACATCACAGTCCCCGCTCTTAGGCTTCTCAGAGCATCCACTGGAGAGCAAGTTACAGGCATACAGAGCTCCATCTTTGCTGTCCTCTCCCCTTCCCCCCCCTCTGTCCTCCAGAAACACACAACCAGAGCATTATCCAAATCATTACACAGGAGGGCAAAAACCGTTTATTTCCATTAAGTATAATTTGTTTAAAGTTTTGGGGTTGTTTTTCTCTGGAGCACTGGCAATCCATCTGTATTGCAGGGACAGGGCGAGCGCCTGGCGGAGTGCCACAGCTCTCCTCTGGTCCCAACTGCAATCCCACACACGCATTTCTGGAAGCTGTGTTTAAAAATAAAACTGTGTCCAAGTGAAAAAAATCTGGATTTGTTCACTCAGGAAAAAAAAAACCCAAACAACTGCAAATGTTGGATTTAGCAAAGAGAAATACCATTTATCTAAATGATTAAAAATAGGTTTGTATTTTTTTTTAATTCAGTGTTTCCAGTCCATGCTATAATCAACTCTATTTCAGAATCTGGCTGAGCAGGATTTGCGTTCTTGTTTTTTAGAACATTCTTCTTCACAAACAGTTTCTGGATTATCACTCAGATGAAATGAAGTCTTAATACCAACCTGCTCCATTCTCTGAAGAGAGATCTGTCCTCTGCTATATCCCTGAGGAATTTACAACACATCTCTCCATTTCTATTTATCCTCACTTTTCTATTTTTAAGCATTTTGCTCCCAGTCCCCATGGGGCTAACAAACTCTACTCACCACGATGCTGCACTAAGTTCTTTGGAAAGAACCCATTTAATTTTCTAGTAGAGACCTGTCAATCTCCACCACATATCCAAAAGTCCCTTTTGTGGTAATGTAACCATTTTCTTCCCTGTGAACTGGACATACAGCACCAGCCTGACCTGACCTCTCTGCTCTCTGACTACTGAAGCTATGTATGAAATTTATACAGAAATCTATTGTAACCTGTTATTCAGATACTCAGTTAAGGCTGAGCTGTGGGGTTTATTTCAGACTTAGTTCAGCTTCTTAAACTCCACTGCATATAAACCTTCAGGTTTGTAGTCATCTATCCTCCTCTCCCAGGGCTATTTTCTATCCTGTATCTTCACTGCATGCATTTATATCAAAAGGCTTGTAAAACAAAACCTTCTAAAACTTCTCCTTCTTGCCCCAGGGTTTACCTTCACTGTACATTAATGCTAAGCAAATCATAATGAAAAGAAGTCCTGACTCTGGGTTGAAAAGCCAAGTCTTCAAGAAGCCAAACCCTATCAGCTCATGCACTGGTGGATATTCTTCTCTCCCTAAAAAGTTCAGAGATGAAAGCTTCTAAAAGCCTTTAAAAATATCTCAAGCACCCTGAATAGGTAAGGGAAGCAGCAGAAATCAATACTGCCAAGTCCGCTGTTTTACCTTATTGTACAAAGTAAACAGATATACACAGGATAGTCTAATTACAGGAGAGAAGGTGCTTGTATTTGAAAATAAGTTGGGAAATTTTCTGAAAGAGATCAGGAAAACACTTGTGCATGTGCATCCATCCATAAGACCTACTTGTGCAGAGCAACAGCAACAGAATGGCACAGAAGTCTTCCTGTTCTTCTGACAAGCCAAAGGGAAGTCCACTAGACCTAGCAAGACTAGCACATCTTCCTTTCCCAAGTTAAATCCTGCAGGAGCAGTCCAGTTTTGTCCCTCCACCAGGACCCACAATACTTGCAAGCACAAAATTAACATGACTGATTCCCTGCCAAAGCCATGGAAGGTGACAAGGTATGCATCTGCCTACATTTCCTCATGAGGAAAGATATTATCTTACTTTGCATTTTCACTGATATATACGCTCTCCTAAAACATTCACATACTCAAACTAAATAGACATTCACATATTTAAGAGAGTTTCTCCTCATCTCTCTGGCCAAGGAAGAAAGTGATCTGGGCTGTTGTCATGCATAGCTAATGCAAGTAGCACTTACTGCTGCTGCCAATGGGGCCAAAGGATACTGAGGGAGAACATAAACCCTTCACAGAAACACCAGCTCCATCCTGCTGCAAAGGGCAACATGGACCTAACCATCAAAGACTCTGAAGACAGCAAAGAGTTCACAAAGAGACTATTTTCTCTCTCCACATCCCCCTTCCCCAGCGCTAAATTAACTTGCACATCCTGTTGCAGCAATGGCAGCAGCAATCTGAGAAAGGAAATCTGCTGCAGTATGGAGACATCCTACCCTCAGTTCTGCGGCTCTCCCCTCACACAAGAGGAGAGGGCATCACAGCAGCAGCAGCAGCTGCCACATCAGATGAGAACTCTTTCCCAGGCAGGAAGGAAATGCAGCTTGAAGATACCCTAATGTTTTCACTAGTCTTCTCAGAATTGGGGAAATTAAAGACTGACAAATAAACTTACCTTTCTACTGCTGTAGGATGCTAACTCTACAGGTTATCTTTTGCTGCTCTGCCCAGCTAAGTGCGAAGGAGGAGGAAAGTGAGTCCCATACTGAGACACATTGTTCACAATTTTGGATGCCAGCAACATCCCAAGGAAAAGACACGCCTAAAGGTGAGGAGCAGCAAAATATAAGCTATGAAGCCCTGTTGAGTTCCCATTTCTCAAATACCAAAACTTTCTAACACCAGAGGAGATCTCAGGTCTAACAGATGGTTTCTTTGCGTTTTCTTGCACTCATGCCAGAGCATATTACTTTGCATTCTGCTTGGCACAAGTTGCCAGAGTATGTGTGAACACTATGCACATTTTCAGGAGTCACATGCTGCTGCTCTCCTGGAAGCAAGGTATGATCTCTGAAATGTCTGAGAAATTCTCACTTTTAGCTGTATTCAAGATAAAATGATGGAAAAAGAATCTTTTAGCTTACACTACATGTGCTAACATACACAGACACCATTTATGGATCATTTCCCCAATGCTACATAAACTAGACTTTGTATATTCAAGGCTTGTCCTGCAGTCAATGCAATACCCCAGGATTACATGAATCCCTCATGAACATCCCCACATGAACACTTCCCCACAGTCTCCCCTGCACCCTCCCACAGAAGCACACAGCAAGCCAGTATCGCTGTCGCCTGTGCAGTAACTGTGACAGACAGTGAATCACGACTCCTACTCAGTGCGCAGAACAACACTGGAGTAAGCTACACTATCTCAGTTACCCAAACCTCTCCTACTGCCCCCCTCTCCTCTCACCTCTGATCATGGTTTATCAGATTCCACTGAGCATCACCTTCATGTTAGCACCAAATTTTGCCCCTTCGCTTTTTTAAAAGAAAAACAAGAAAACCCGTTTTTGGGCTACGGCTGAAGCTCTTCGCAGAAATGATTTTGTTTTCAGTATCAGTTTTTTTTACCCAGGACTGAAGGTTTGTTACTATATTGGCTTTGACTTACAGCCCAAAGTGAAACATTATTTATAGAAATTGAACTAGAACTCATTTCAGTTTATCTCCTTATCTCCTGTACAACACTTTGACAGCTGCAGAAAGTTCTTTCCAGAACTTGTGATGGAAGTTGGTGCAGGAACGGCTGTTTCTGAGCACAGTGCTAAAGTGAGAGCTTGTGTCTCATTAGGGCTGGACTGCAGCAAGCAGGTTTTGGTATGCAAGTGGTTAAGCAGTTCAGTCTTGTTTGGGGATAGTCCAAAAGGCAATTGCTGATTTTCAGCACTGCAAGAGGAATAATCGATGTTACTCAAATCCAAAAAAGCCTCTTGCCAAGGGAGTCTCCTGAGGTCACTGAGGCTCCCATGGATTAGGAAGGGCAGCAAAACAAATCCAGAGATTAGCAGAGGAGAAAAGTTGAACAGAAAATGTGTGACATGGGAGGATTAGCACTCCAAAGAATGAAAGCAAGTTACAGAAAAACAAGAACAGAGAATGAGCACTTGGTGTAACCTGCTGCTGAGCCTGCTGTACTTTACTTTCTGTAACTGTCAAAAAGACAGTGTGCATGTACACCAAATTAAAAGGCTATATAGGGAATCCCAGTAGTGGAATGGATGGAGAAATTGCCAAGTGGTTCAGAAAATTTCTGGCTCACTTCTTAAAGCTTCGGAATGGGCAAGTCAGATCCAGAAAGCCTAAGACTTTACAAGGAATATTTTTTATGTTTCTTTGAGTGAACTGGGTCAGCTCTAGCCCAGTTACTGAACTGACAGCTCAATCAATCCTGTAGGAGGGCAGACATTAAAGGAGGAGTGGAATGGAGAAGCCAGCTATGGAGAACACTCCAGCTAATCCAGAATACAGAAATACTGCAGCACTATAGCCAGTACAACCTGGGTCAGCAAAGGGAGGGAGGCGAGAAGGGTGTGATTCTCGGAAGCTTTCAGTGCTTAATTATAACATCATATAAACATCCCAAATATCAAGACCTGACAGTACTACAAATATTAAAAAAAAAAAAAGTAACAACTGGGTGCAGCAGAAGTTAAGATGAAAGAAGCATGTTCTTCTGAACTCTTGGAGGTATGTAAACATGCACTGCACAGCCTCCTTCCCTTTGGCCATGGGATTAGCCAAGTAGAAAAGCTGATATATAAGTAACATCCCCCAGAAAGCCTGGCTACCACCCTGCATCCTAAGGGCTGAGGAAGCTCAGCTCTGGACTTACACCACAAAGCTCAGGCTCAGTTTGAGGATAATTCTTCCGCAGCACCTGTCAAACACCAAGAGCTGTCGGTGCTGCTGTGTGTGCAGCTGCACATCCCAAGAGATTACCAGTGTCTCTCCTAGAATTCTCACTTCAACAAAGCTTCCAGCTGGTGAGCAGAAAGGCACAGCCAGGCTCCTGGCACCCCTTTCACTTCTCTTAGCTACCAGCCCTTGGAGAGCCGTGTTTCTAGGTGCATTTCCCTTTCTCAAGACACTCAGGATGATGCGGAGCTGTAAGCAAACACAGGTAGCACCTAAAGTACATCTAATGCAGTCTGCTCATAACTTTGATGAATTTGTGGTCTTTATTATGTACTAGGGAGTTTAAATACACATGGAGAGAGCAATAGCTGTTAGGGTAGGGATTTTTCATGTTCTTTATATGTGCCCCCACCTAAACTAATTAGGATCCTTTCTGAAAAACAAAACAAAATTGAAACACATTTCTCTTAACAAAAGATTCTCCTTCATCCAAACATATTCTTATAGTGTTGCTCATGGACATTGGGGAGCAGGTAATGTTTGTGCAACTGTGAAGAACAGAGGAGGAAGGAGATGTACACTGGAACATGACAATGAAGGAACACAAAAGCAGTCAAAACACTACATGATTTAGTCTGCTGGGGGAGTGGAAGGGGAAGGAATATAAATTAGTAAGGTTGCTTTTAAACAAAGAGAAGGCCATGCTTAGGATGATTTGTATCATATCCCTATGCTGCATGAGCAGAAATTAGAAGAGAGACCATGAGAAGACAGAAAAGATTGTGGCGATCCCCTCCATCTTGTTCCAGCAAGTATTATTTATGAGTGAATGAAGTTGCCTTTCATTTACAAAGCTTGAACTTGAACTTACTTCAACTTGAAACAACTGCTCCCATTGAGGCAAAATGATGAAACTGTCTTCCAAGGATTAACTTAAAGGCATTTGTAATGGTCTGAAATGAACATGGCTGCAAAGGTAAAACCTTTAGCTCATAATTTTGCAAACTTAGAAAGAGGTACATGCATGGAGATCACAACCATCTCCGTATTAGACAGAGGAACAGAAAGTGAAGCCAGGAGAAACAGGCAAAGTTCTAATATGAAGGAGTGCAACAGATCCTACTCATTGCTTCAGCAAACACTCAAACACTATGGCTTAGAGAAGCTGATCCCAACAGTTAACGGCCAACAGCTTGTTTCTCGGGTATCTTTGCTTTTTACTTCCTATGTCTGACAAAGTCCTTGCAAGTGGTCCATGCTTCAGACATCTTTTTTCACCCAGGTGAGCTGGATTCTAACACTGAAGGTGTCCAATATACAGACTACTTGTACAGACATTCAGGACTGGCACACGCAGAACATTTTGGGTAAAATTCTCTTTAAACAAGAGCGATAAAAGCTCTGGTTCTTGCTGTGCTGAGGAGGTCTGACAACCCCAGAGTTTTATTTGGACATAGTCAGATATTAATGAGAATGAAACAAGAGGACCTGTACTATTACAGGAGAGTAGCTTCTTGAACTCAGGACAACAAACACAAGGACTGAGGTTACAGCCCAGCTATTCCAAAGCAGGAAAACTAACATATAATTTAGTAATACAAAGAATGCTACATCAAGCTGGGTTAGCTTATATTACAGGATAAAATGGTGCACAGCTCAAGCATTTTTTTCATGATCTCAGGATGACAAATTGATAAAGGAAGTAATTAGTAAAGACTGCTGAGCTGTGAAAAGCTCAAGAATTTGATCATAACAGATGCTTGGCATTTCTTGCAGTCATGCCAAATAGTGAAATGTATTTCAGAAATATATAAAAAATAAGAAAAATTGGTATCTCTGAACAGCAAGTAAAGATTTATTAAAGGTAATATGAGAAAGGTCCCAAACTTTACACACATATTTGGCCTCAGTTTTCAGCAAGAATAAAGATGCTGACCATGGGATCAAGGCAAGTTGGTAAACAAAGATGGGTACAAATATATCAATGGGTATCAGCAGTCAAAGCCAGAACTCATGGAATGAGATTCACTTAATCTCATTTTAAGGAGTTGATAAATACATTGTAATTTCAGGCCTCTCCTTGCAATCAGAGAGAAATGAATAAATATTTTGATGTTTTAAATTCACCTAGCCTGCCTTACAATCACATTCTAGGGTATGAGGAACTGCACCTGAGATCAACCTGATCAGAGGGAGATTAGTGGAGTGGCACAGATGCCAGGCTCTGATGACGGGAAGCTGCCTATCTCCCATTACTGGATACCTAAAAATTAAAACTAAACCACTCTCACCTAGAAAATAAAATCCAGCTAACATAAACATGGCATAGGAAATCACAGTACAGTGGTACAAGGGTTCTGAATCATTGAATCATATAATAGTCATGGTTGGAAAGGACCTTAAGATCATCTAGTTCCAACCCCCCTGCCATAAGCAGGGACACCTCACACTAAACCACGTCACCCAAGGCTTTGTCCAATCTGGCCTTGGACACTGCCAGGGATGGAGCACTCACAACTTCCCTGGGCAACCCATTCCAGTGCTTCACCACCTGTACAGTAAACACTTCTTCCTTATATCCAATCTAAACCTCCCCTGTTTAAGTTTGAACCCGTTACCCCTTGTCCTATCACTACAGTCCCTAATGAAGAGCCCCTCCCCAGCATCCCTATAGGCTCCCTTCAGATACTGCAAGGCTGCTATGAGGTCTCCACGCAGCCTTCTCTTCCCCAGGCTCAACAGCCCCAACTCTCTCAGCCTGTTTCCGTATGGGAGATGCTCCAGTCCCCTGATCATCTTCATGGCCCTTCTCTGGACTTGTTCCAAGAGCTCCATGTCCTTTTTATNTTCCGTATGGGAGATGCTCCAGTCCCCTGATCATCTTCATGGCCCTTCTCTGGACTTGTTCCAAGAGCTCCATGTCCTTTTTATGTTGAGGACACCAGAACTGCACACAG
>NDXB01009474.1:0-122806 GCA_002631895.1 Agapornis roseicollis
TCAAAACACAGCTACTAAAGAGAAGAAAAACTGACTGCAACTGCTGAACCCAGGACACAGACCTATAAGAGGAGGCAATTGACTGACCCTTAGACAATACTGACAATTACATACTAACTGTAGAGGAGCTCTGCAAAGTGCACACAGGCACACCTGCTAACTTTTCCAACAGTACAGTGCTTGGCCTTTATGGCATCAGTGCATGCAGAGAATGAAATCATTTGACTCGTGATGCACCGGAGTATTTATTCACAGGCACTGCTGAATACAGACAACCAAAGTTCTACATCCTATTTTTAACTTGCAAATTGTACTGTTACCAGAAAATATAACACATACACACACCCCAATGAGCTTCAGAGATGGCTATAAAATATAAAACTTGCTGATAAGAGCACATTGCAAAGCAGCATGGTCAGCAAGCCCATACTCTCATCCATAAATATTTTTAGTGTTCACAAAACAGCCTTAAAGAGAGAAAGACACTAAATATACTTTGCATCCCCTTTCCACGCACTCCTTTAACAACGGACAGACAGGAGGAGTGCAATGACAGCTCCTGCCCAAATAATTTCATTGATCTAAACCTGATCAATCATACAGCAGACAGTACCAAGAGGAAGAAAAATGAGCCACCATCTGTGGCATGTTCTGGGTGGCAGCACAACTAATGTCTTGTGGGCGAGCTGACACTCACGTCAAAGACAAGAGGCACACAATGCTTTACCAGAAACTTCTGTATCATTCTAAATTTATTTTTAATAATCTGTATTTAAAGAAATATTGATGCCAGGAGTAGCAAGCTGCTTTTTTTGTGAAGGATGCCAACAGTTGCCTTCACAGTTGCATGGCACACTTGTGTAGCCTATCATTGTACCATCATGGTATGACACAAACCAACCCTCCTCCAAAACTACAAATCACTACCAGCAACACACTACCTGAAGTTAATTCAGAGCTCTTTGCACTTCCTGCTGCTCTGAAGACACCAAAGAGCCACCAAGAACATGCACTGGAAAGACATCAATTTGATAGATGGAGCACTCAGTGGATAAAGAACCGGTTGGCTGGCCGCACACAAATTGTTGTGGTCAATGGCTCAGTGTCTGGCTGGAGGCCAGTGACGAGTGGTGTCCCTCAGGGATCAGGGTTGGGACAGGTCTTGTTCAACATCTTTGTCGCTGACATGGACAGTGGGATTGAGTGCGCCCTCAGCAAGTTTGCCGATGACACCAAGCTGTGTGGTTGGGTGGATACACTGGAGGGAAGGAATGCCATCCGGAGGGACCTTGACACGCTTGTGAGGTGGGCTGATGCCAACCTCATGAAGTTTAACCATGCCAAGTGCAAGGTCCTACACCTGGGTGGAAGCAATCCCAGGCACAGCTACAGGTTGGGTAAAGAGGAGATTGAGATCAGCCCAAGGAGAAGGACTTGGGGGTGGTGGTCGATGAGAACATGACCATGAGCCGGCTGCAGTGTGCGCTCGCAGCCCAGAAAGCAACCGTATCCTGGGCTGCATCAAAAGGAGCGTGACCAGCAGGTTGAAGGAGGTGATCCTGCCCCTCTACTCTGCTCTCTTGAGACCTCACCTGGAGCATTGTATGCAGCCTTCCAGTATCTGAAGGGGGCCTATAGAGATGCTGGGGAGGGGCTCTTCATTAGGGACTGTAGTGACAGGACAAGGGGTAATGGGTTAAAACTTAAACAAGGGAGGTTTAGATTGGATATAAGGAAGAAATTCTTTCCTGTTAGGGTGGTGAGGCACTGGAATGGGTTGCCCAAGGAGGTTGTGAGTGCTCCAATCCTGGCAGTGCTCAAGGCCAGGTTGGATGAAGCCTTGGGTGACACAGTTTAGTGTGAGGTGTCCCTGCTTATGGCAGGGGGGTTGGAACTGGATGATCTTAAGGTCCTTTCCAACCTTAACTCTTCTATGATTCTACTGTGATGGGAACTGCTAACAAAAGTCCATTTTTTGCACTGAGGAAGCCTGGAGCATTGTTTTGGAGACTTGCTTGTTCTTTTTGTGAGGCATGAAAACAGTAACGGTGAAAAGAAGTCACTTAATACCTAGGCATCAATCTTCATTGCAGCAGACAGATCCAATAGACTAATTGCTTCAGTGTCATCAAGTATCTGACAGACCAGACCCAAAATGCATGGTGTGCCTACACAGCAAGCAATATGAGTCTTAAAAGTACAATTATAGCTTTCTTTACTGTAAGGTTTCCAAATGGGCATGTCACACATGTGATTTAGGGACATCTTCCCTGACCTTCAGCTGAACACCCAAAGAGATGAGAGCTTCCACCTCAAACTCAGTGGCACCTTGGTTCTCCAGTTTAGCTACTGAATTATTGATTTTTTTTTTTTTCTGCAAACAGCCAAAGGAGTAAAAAAAGTAAACAGAGGACTAGAAGTTACTATGATGTGAGGAGGCTCAAAATAGAAAGGCAAACAGAGATGGGGAAGGAAGGAGAGCCTTATGAAGGACATGGAAGGCCTGGAATAAAGCATGAGGGGAGTACTAGGCAACACTGAAGAGAAAGAGGGAACCACAAACCTCACCGCAACAATGGCACCCAAAATCTGAGCCATCCTCTGCACTCACCACCTCGCTCAATCTTTTGTCCCTCTCCAAAGCCTCAGACTGGTCACTGTGGTCAGGGAGCAAGGCCATGCTGTGGTGCCACCTCCAGCATGTGCTTTCCCATTGCCTGTCCCCTCAGTTACCTCAGGAGGAGTTCCTCCTGCCTCAGGCCTCCACACCAGGCAGCCAGAGAAGCACAGAGCCCCCTCAGCACACCCCGGCCCCACAGACCACCCAAGTGAGGCCTCACTGAGGACAGGCACAAGGCAGCCACCCTCCTGCCTTGGGGGAAGAGTGAAGCAACTACCAGTGTAGCCCCAATACCACAGCAATCACCTCAGGAACAAGCCTTGAGCTCCTCAGTCCCAGCACATGAAACACATGGTTTAACAGTACCAACCTGCTTCTCAGCCCCAGCAGCCCCTGCCAGCACTCTAGAGAAACAGATAAAATGGATGTAACACAGTACTTCCCTCCTGTGGTGCTGCTCCGGGTCCTCCACAGGCTCTGGGAGGGTGGCACTGGCCCAGGTGTCCCCTGTTACCCACCCAGCCCCAGACCTCAGGCCCCTCAGGATCGGATTGTTCCAGAAGCTCCTTCATGCATCAGCTAAGGCACTACCGCAGGTTTTAGCATACACTGCCACAGACATGGCTGTGCTCTAAGAGCAGCAGCATGAGAATACTAGTGAGAATGCACTAGTCTAGAAATGGATTATTAAATTCCACTGTCAAACTGATGTAGTCATAAATACAGTGGAATGCAAGTGCTTTAATGATATAATACTTCATGTGTACTTAACTGTTAAAGCTCTCCTCAGTGGCCTTTCAGTCCCATTTTTCTTCTGTGCCTCTTCATTTTACTTCTGCCAGGTTTTGCCCTACTTCAGTTTGTAGCACGGTCAGGTATGAGTTGCCTACATTTTCTTTGGGAACTGCCCTTGCTCAGCAAAGCAGGCTCAATCATCACATAGGGATCCTAAAACCAGGGAATGCAAGCCACGCACACAGTCAGAGGATCACAAATCAACTCCATTTCTTCTAGGTAAAAAAGGACATGCTTCCAAATTGGTGGGCAGACTTTCTCTCCCCTTTCAAAACGCAAAGAAAAATTTAGTAGAATGCAGAAGACTGCTGCCATTAAAATTATGCGTTGCAAAACTGTGACAGCATCATCTTACTTGCCAACTCAACTGCAACACCTGAAGGATTATCTTCAATTCATCTCTAGGTCAATCAAGCACTTGTTTTTAAAACCACATTCTTCCTGTCTTCCAGCAGAACCCCTGCTGTATTTGTCCCAACACTGGATAACATCATAACTTAGATGAAGCCAAGCATTTCTAGACAAAAGACCAGAAGATGTCTTATTTTTATTCTGCAGAATTAAAAGACAGCATTCAATGGGGGATATTTTTTACTTGGTAGTTGGCATTATTTTGTCTTCTGATCAGAGTTATCAGGCAATATATGCTGTTCTGAGCTAGAACCACTTCACACCAGAGGCCTATCAGTGGGTCTTATTTCAGCAAAATTATTTCATTCTCAAAGAAAGCTGAAGTTTTTGTTATGGAGATACGAAGTCACATCCATTTTGGGATGGCTTTAATTTTCTTCATCTCCTTGCTCTGACAAGGATTAACTGTATCAACAGAAGTGGATCACTTCTCTCCTGCTTCAGACTGCATTCAGTTTAAGTTTTAAGCTTCCATTCATTCTACCAGGATTTTTCAAAAATGCTCCTGCTGGCAAAGCACTCAATGATTCCCAGCAACTACTCACCTTAGAAAGTGTAGAGAATTAAATACTTTCTCCAGAAGTATATGTTAAGAGAAAACATAAAAAAAGGCAGAAAATTCAAGGCAGATTTAAGAGTTGCTTGTTTCTTGGGTTTGATTTGATCCCAATTGCACTGAAGCCGACAAAGATGTGTTTAAACAAATAAAGCAATGCCCCCTAGTGTTCTGCAGAGAAATTTGGTACAAGGCTGCCCAAAGCCTTTGAAAATTCAAGTTTAGGATTGCTGCACCATTTCAAGTGACAGCCCAAGTTTTAACAGCTTAGAGCTCAGGTATAGCATCCTTATGATGTTCTGCACATAACTGTCCCCTGCAGAACTATTCAGGATCCTTTCCTTCCATCTGTTGCCAATGCTTGCATCAGAATTTCATGTCAAAAGATGGTGTTTTCTAAGCATACACTGATGGCTTAAGGAATATCTGGGAATAAAAGGACTTTTGAGAATCAAACAAAAGCCTGATCCAGAGTCCACAAGTAAATGAAATCCACCACCTCTATCATCAACCACAAACAGCACCTGTGGACAGCTTTTTGTCTTCCTGTCCCATCCATAGCATGTGCCAAATCACATAATACCCACCCCGCACCTTGCCAAGTACACACAGCCTTTGGGACCCTCCATACAAGCAGAATGATACCTTTGGCTTGAAGAACTCTCTTGCAGAGCTCCACAGCTTAGTGGATTTCCTCACAGCAGTAGCATTCCCAAGATACTCATAAATTGCAAACAGAACTATCCAAACTTAAAGATTTAAATAAAGGAGACAATTCTCAATTCTGGAAAAACTGCAAACCTATCAAAGTATTTATTTACACCTTGTACACATTATGAAACACAACTCTGCATCACACAAAGGACTGGGAGAGCTTTTATAACCGGAGCTCCAAAAAGCAAAAGGCAAGGTCCTTGATGAAGGCTGCTCTTAAATGTCTTTATGTTGTATCATCCATTGCTCTTGAAAGACAACTGCTGGGGTCTCATTGTTTAGATAGAACAGAAACTTGAATGCCATTGATCAAACTTTTAATCACATCAAGTACTTTTAAAATAATTAACAACCAAAAAACCCATGTTGACCACTGGACTTGCCCTGGCACTTGTGATGAGCCTCTTTAGGGCACTATACTTGAAGCCCTTGTGTCTGAGGCTGCAATACAGAATTTGGATGTAGAAGTGGGATCAAATTATGAATTTGTAAAATTAGGTTTAAGCTTAGGAACACCACTTTAAAATTCAAATTATGCCCTCTTCTCAGAGGGCAACTAATACACATTCCAGCTAAACAAGCAGATAGTTTTTTTTTTCCTGTAATGGTGAGTGGTTACTGCCAAGCATCCCACCCTGAAAATAAGTTATTTTTTATCTTGTTATACACATAACAAGATTAAGGGAGAAAGACAGCCAAGGAAGGACATCCAGTGTTTTCACCACAGCACTAGGAACTACTATTTCTTAGGTCTGACACAATACATCTACATGACTGGTTGTATGCACAGAATACTGTCCTAGAGAAACTGCTTGTATATATATTTATAAAATAAAAGGGCTTTCAGGATCAGCTTTTTCCCTGTTGTAGTTTTATTTGCAGGGAACAGTGTGGGGAAATGACCACTCAAATTCAGGATACAAAATAAAAGGAAAAGATCGGGAAAGACACATTGACGTGAAAACCCAGTCTCCAGACTCACTGAACACAACAGCTTTTCCACTTGTCAGTTTAGTCAACAGTCCAGTGCCTTTCAGACATATTCTCACCTTCCCCAGGAAGCAGCAGAGCCACCTGAAAGAAATGGAGGAAAATGCTCCAGCATTCACCATGAAGAGACAACACACACCTATTGTCCTATCTTGATATGATGTGTATTGTTTTGCAGGGCTGGGAGCATCCTATCAGTGCTTAACTTTGGAAAGATACCATGAGTGTCAGGCACTGCAACTGCCTGAATTGCACATAGTTTCAAGAGTGAAGCACAAACCAAGCTCCTCCATTCTTCTCCTTAGCCCTCTTCTTGCACAAGTGTTTTGCTACAAGACTTGTGATGGTGCATTCTCCTTATTTTCCTTCTGTGTCACTATCTGCAGGTACTTCAGTCGCATGGGAGGGAGCTGCTCATAAAGGTCAAATCCCAAGGGGCTCTCTGCATTCGGCAGTCTGTAGTACAGTAGGTGCTTTTTCAAGGTCTGAAGAAAGAAACAGCAGACATAAGGCATGTTGAGAAGAACCTAATCTTTTCCAACCTGTCTCCAACACAACATAGCAACCTGCCAGATAGTGCTATTCCATTATGCTCAACATATCAGTTGCATTATCTTAATGGAAGAGGTTTAAAAGGTGAATTTCTTCCAAGAAAATTCACTTGATTTGAAGGAGAATTCCTCTTCTGAACATAACTGCAATGTCTCCTCAGCAGCCCCTCACAATGACTTCTTGCCAGAAGCCCAAGTGGGGTTTTGAGTGAGATGTAAGAATTCACCATGGATGCTAAACATAAAGGGTCAAATGGCCCAGCCCTGTCACACAAATTATAAGGCTTTGCAAGTTCCCAGAGAAACAGTACATCTGTTTTGCAATTTTCAGGGGAAGCACCCAACTAAGAGTAAAGGGCGATCACTGCTGGCCACCTACTCACAGTTGTACTAGAATCATCCCTCTAGGACCTCCCAAAACCCTGATATAATGCTGCTTGGGCAAGAGGCACGGAAATACAGTAGAAGAGATTCATCTAGGTTCCAGAGGGCTCTGTTTTGAGTGCAATTACTACAAGAACTGGGAAACAGCATTTATAGCCATCACAGGTCAAAATCCTGCTAATCTCCTCTCATTCTCAAGTTAGCAAGGCAGTCAAATTTCAAAAGCCAAAGATAAATCTGTAAGAGTACTGCATCTGAAAAACTTAATTCCCAGTGGCACAGACTGAACCCAACAGATCCTACCTCATCCACCAACAGCCACGTCTTTCGCAGCATGCTCTTCCGAGCAGCATCTGTCTCCTGGGAAAAGAACACATACTTTGCTTAATTTGGTGCACTGCTACCTTGACCCACAGGTAGCAGTCCAGGAGGACACTTCGTTCATTATGACAATCCTCCAAAGAGCAGCTTGTTCCAGCAGACAGGGCTCGAAGTGGCTATTGCTTGTATCTTGCCTTGCTCCTCCTTTCCCTGACCTGAAACTCAGCCGACTTCTTCACTTTCAGGAAAAACTATAGATCAGAGGCAAAATGTTAGCAGAAGTAATCACTGCTAGAGATCCCAAGGCCATGGGAGGGCTTCTGCTTGGTTATTCAAGCAAGTGAAAGAACAGTCTGCACATTAAGACTGCCCCAGGCAGAGGCTAAATCTATTACAAGCTCTCTCTGCCTGATCAGGTCCCTCAGCCTCTCCATTCATTCCCCATGTACCATAGCCCACATAGCTGCTGACTTCAAAGGTTTGTGTAGGATTGACTACCACTAATGTGAGTGCTTTAGGGTATAATGAACAAGAGCTGCTGCCTGTGTTCCATATATGGATTCTCAAACAGCTGACCAATCCTCAAAACATTCACTTACAATCTTTGTTTTCAAGCCTAAGGTCAGTAATTCACCACAAGCCACACTGGACCCTTGGGAAGAACAGATGCAAACCCCAAAGCTTCCAGCCCTGAGGCTCTGCTATACATTACCTACCCGTGTTGTGCTGTCTTGGGAGAAAATAAAGCTGTTCACATGAGCCACAGCCACCACATAAAGAACAGGGCACCAGTTGTGGCACAGCATGCCAGTGACGAGCGTTTGGAAGTAGAGTCGCAAGAGGTTCAGGTTATCCTCAGGAGGGGAAGTGTATCGCTCGAGAGGTACAGGGAACTGCAACAGACAAAGGCAACATTACAGTTTTGTTAGGGTCTAAGTACTGAGGGGAAGTCCGTGACTTTAGGGTACCCTTCCCCAGCTGTCTGTGTACATACTCCTATGATATAGGATATACATGATATACCTCAGTGGCACCACCTCCATTTGGAGCAGCACTGTTACTGCCCACGGCTGACTAATGTGACATGCCTTTGACAAAGCATCTTCAACACTTATTCAGCTTTACAGAGAGATGTTTTACTGGTTAAATCACTGTGGTTGCTTCTTGACACTGGTAAGAGTAGTGGTTTCAAAGTGAAGAGGCAAAGAACTTTCAACAGCACTACATCCCACTAATGGACCAGAGGCTTACACTGATCTGTGCATTTAGCCAGAAAAGGAAAGCAGATATATGTGCCAGAGTTAATGATTTTAAGTGAACTTTCCATCATTCTCAGATTTCATTGTCTAGCTTTGAAAGATAGGTTAGAAAAGCTTATAGTAACAACTTGGTTTTATTTGCTTCTCCCCTCCCCAGAAGTACAATTCTAGATAACTTCTCTAGGGCTAAAATGACATATTTCATTTTGAAGCATCTTTTTTTACAGGTTTAAAGACAATCATTGATTTTACTCAATTCAAAATACAGTCTGCCCTCTATGGTCATTTTAACTCAAGACAAAAAGGGGAAAAAAAAACCCTCAAACAAACGCCACCTCAAGTGATCAGGTTTTTCAGCACATAGTTTGTTTTCAAACAACAGGGCAATGAAAACATTGTTCAAACTATTTGGCATTTTAAAAAAATTCTAAGCACATGAAAAACAATCTGCCTTGAAATGTTCTCCATTGTAACATATGCCACAGGTCTGACAATACTGAAGGATGTGATGTTGAGGGATCAAGACAAGATAAAATATGTGATGTAGAATCAAGGCTTTCATCTGGAAGCTAGTGTTTAGGTCTGTTCCTATATATTTATGGTACTGCAATAGGAGCAAGGGTAGGCTACTGGAAATATCAAGAGAACAGAGAGCTTACCAGAGGTCAGAATACCCTGCCTTACCGGCTTAAGAAACAAAGGCTCATCTGGTCATAATGATATAGAAAAATTGGCTGCAGGGCTACTACAACCAAAGCAAAAGCACAGCAACCATACAATGGAAAGCACTGATCTCACATAAACTGCTGGTTCCTAGTTCTTTGGAAAAAAGTTTTGAAAGGTGTATTAGCAAACTTCAGGTTAGACAAGGTATTGTCTGTCAACTGCCAAAGAACTTGAAGGCAGCTACACTCCACCTCTTGTGCTCTGCTCATTCAAAAGAAATGCAGTCCTGCACTTGACAACTGAAATCTTTCTGTGGAGTTACCCAGCAAAGCACAAGCCAGCGTAACTAGGTATGGAAACATGGTTAAGAGGAAAAATAACTGTTTCTCCATGCACTGGGAAAGGAAAAGGCTCTCACCAAGGTGAGACAAGACTTACTTACAGGAAGGATAATTGCTGGCAGAAGAACATGGAGTGCAGACTAGCCCTTCATATATACAGGCTATAAATTTGGAGGCTCTCAATCATTAAACCAAGCAGGGTATGGGACAGTTTCCACTAAAGACTGAACACATACACACACACTCTGCTCTCAAAACAAGTTCAACAGGTTTCTGTGACAAGGACCTTCACGTACAGGGGATGGGCTCTGTTCTTCAGACTTACATCAACCAAGCTGTTTCACCATCCCATCCCCAAAACCAAACCAACAAAACCCAAACCAGTATCAACCAAAAAACCCATATACACTGCTGCCATAGCCCCAGATCAAAAGAGCATTGCTCTCTCCATACCTACTGTATTTTACATTGTATGTGTTGCACTTTCTTCAGAGAGAATGAAAAGCCTCTAAGCAAAGGGAGCATGATTATTCTACTGGAAAAGGAGGAGCAAGGAAAAAGGGATGTGCTGGGAGGATGCCCAAATCAAGGCTGTAGAAATACAGGCAAAAGACCAGTGATCAGAGATATGCAGTGACAGGCAACTACTATAAATCAGGATTACCTGATGGAGTGGCACTCCCAGTGCCTTCAGGATACTTGTGTGCTCCCCAAAAACAGAGAGGCGCAGATGAACACTGAAACGCTTCTGTAGAGGTAGAAGAACAAAGACTCCAAAGAGTGGATCTCCAAAGGAGACAGCTTCAAACTGCTCCAGGAGAGTTATGTAGAGATCATGGAAGGATGCCAAACCAGGGAGAGGAGCATCCAAGTTTAGGGAGTCCAGTGCCTTGGGTTGGCAATAGAGAGACAGAAGGGCAGCTGTATAGCGGTGGATTGGTGCTTCTAGGAAGAGGTCACAGCCTGTGAGGAAAACACACATAAGCCGTGCAAGTTTGGCAGCAGTAGGGATGCTCTGAAGGGTTTTAGCACGCCAGGTTTCCAGCACCAAGACCCATTGCAGGTTCCAGGTCACAGTGTTGACAAGATCAAGTGGGAGAGAGTTGAGTACAGCCCCACGTGTCTCTGCATTAGTCACTCTGTTGTAAAGGCTGATAAGCGGAAAGAACGGCCAGTCTGAAGGCAGGATGGGCCCTTTGACCTCAGGAAGCAGCATTGACTGGATGATGAAATTCCGTCCTTGGTAGGATGCTTGGGAACGCATGAGGGTAGGTTGCAAGTGGACAAAATGAGAAAGGTAGCAGGAGCGGATGGAAGGTAGATCCTGGTATGATTCTCTCAGCAGGGCACCACGAGTAGCCTTTGAACAAGGTGCTGCTGCAGAGCCAGGCTGTGCCAGTTTGGCACTAGTACCTAGATGCAGGATATCAGAGAAGTCAGCTGCTTCTGGCCCTCCAGCTTTCCCTTCACTATAAGATAAAGAGAAAAGCATCAGTTTAAGAAACAAACAAACCACCGCCAAACAAAGAAAACACCACAGAAATTCTTAACAGTCTTCATGGATCAAGTTGACCAGTAAGTAAACAGCATTTCAAACACTTCCTAAAGCATTCAGCAATAATAATATTGAGTGCTTGTAAAGCATCAGTTACCTTGGTGTTTACAGGGAATTCACAGAACTACATCTGGAGTTCACAACACTAAAGCCTTGCCATGAAAAACCTCCACACAATGCCAGCGGTCTGGTGTGAAGGCTAAAACCCCTTGTGTAGAGAGGCAATCCAAAATACCAACACAGCTGTCAGGGTGCTGAGACGAAATAACACATACCATAACACCTGTTTGAATCAATAAGGCAATTATTGGAATAGTAGTTTTACAGCTGGCAGTGGCAAGGTCAGGGGAATCAAGGACTGGCAATTACATACTTGGGGGTGGTTGTCAAATCCATGTGGCACAATCTCAGACCAGAGACTCACCATGGTCTCAGATTACTTGCC
This sequence comes from Agapornis roseicollis, assembly GCA_002631895.1. NCBI lineage: Eukaryota > Metazoa > Chordata > Aves > Psittaciformes > Psittacidae > Agapornis > Agapornis roseicollis. Next base: position 11,609 of record NDXB01009474.1, read on the forward strand.
AAATTCTCACAAAATGTTAGCTCTAGCACAGGTATTTGTTAATAACAAAACCCATCAAACTGATTAGAAGGCTCCATGACTGGAGAATATGCTAATGAATAACTCAAATTTGAATACAGGCTCTATTAAAAGCCAAAAATGATAACAAAATTGCAGTGCCAAGGGCCTATACCTACAGGGGATAACTCTGTTCTTCAGACTTGCACCAATCAAGCTGTTTTACCATCCCATCCAAAACCAAACAAAAAACCCCAAGTTAGCCCATATACCAGAATACAGAAAGGAAAAAACGCAAAGCTTACGGAAGAAAGTCTGGATTAAAGGCAAGATCCAGTAGGACCTCGTAAGCCAGATGCTCACTCCCTGGCAACAGACGGCTTAGCAATGCCATGGCAACACAGTGATGGAGTGAGGCATGCTGGCTGTAATTCGGACAAGCGCCTGCCTGTACAGGAAACAAAACAGGTAAAGAACACTGTATCATTTGTTAACAAGGCAACCAACAAGGACAGGAAGGTCAGCTGAGACACAGATCTCACAGCAAAGTGGGAGAGTCACCAGACTGAAGTCAGGTATGTCAATGAACATGGATGCAAGGACCAATTGCCAGTTGAACACACTGAGCTGGAAAGGCCCATATGAAGTCAATACCTCAGGTGAAAGCAATGAAAGGACTAATAAGGATACCATTCTCCGAGCCAACGCTAGCACAAAGTACTGCAGGTGATATTCATGGCGCAGGATCCACGCAGATGAAGGAGTTACAGAGGGAGGTCCACTCTGCCAGCTTTGATGCAGATAATCCTTCAAGCCTCTGAAGTCCAGCACAGAGCTGTACTATAAAGGAATCAGAAGTGGAGACATACTATGAAGACAGTTCATGCCTAGAGGAAAGTGAAAGGTCTACCCCATGCCTTCTCACATGAGAATTTCTATTGGTTACTCCAAAAGGGTTTATTTAAAAAGAGCCTGAAAACTACCTGTTTTTCTGCCTCAGGGTTCACCTGTATCCACCAATGACCGTTCCTAACACATGTAACCAATACTCACTTTCCTAGTGCTTTGCAAGGCAGAATTATGGCTAAAGACTGAAAATGAATTTCCCTTATCTGGCCAGACAGAATCATAGAATAGTTAGGGTTGGAAGGACCTTAAGATCATCCAGTTCCAACCTCCCTGCCATGGGCACGGAACATCTCACACTAAATCATGCCACCCAACACTCTGTCCAACCTGGCCTTGAACACTGCCAGGGATGGAGCATTCACAACTTCCTTGAACAACCCATTCCAGTGCCTCACCACCCTAACAGGAAAAAATTTCTTCCTCATATCCAATCTAAACCTCCCTTGTTTAAGTTTTAACCCATTACCCCTTGTCCTATCACTACAGTCCCTAATGAAGAGCCCCTCCCCAGCATCTCTATAGGCACCCTTCAGATACTGGAAGGCTGCTATGAGGTCTCCATGCAGCCTTCTCTTCTCCAGGCTAATCAACCTCAACTTTCTCAACCTGTCTTCCTATGGGAGATGCTCCAGTCCCCTGATCATCCTTGTGGCCTCCTCTGGACTTATTCCAACAGCTCCATGTCCTTTTTATGCTGAGGACACCAGAACTGCACACAATGCTCCAGGTGAGGTCTCACGAGAGCAGAGCAGAGCAGAGGGGCAGGATCACCTCCTTTGACCTGCTGGTCACGCTCCTTTTGATGCAGCCCAGGATACTGCTGCTTTCTGGGCTGCGAGCGCACACTGCAGCTGGCTCATGTTCATGTTCTCATCGACCACCACCCCCAAGTCCTTCTCTGCAGGGCTGCTCTGAATCTCTTCTCTGCCCAACTTGTATATGTACCTGGGATTGCTCTGACCCAGGTGTAGGATACTCCTATCAGTAAGTGGCCAACATAAGGTGACAGAGGAAGAAAGCTTTTGGAAAGCTTATGCTAGGTACTCCATTTCTCAAGGGCTCTGCCATTTCCTTTTCAGAGTTTGTAGTCTGTCATGACTCTCATTCTAAAAATTCAGGACAATCAGAAGAGGGAAGAAACCTCTTCAGTCACTGTAGCACTCATTCTCTTTTTTCTTCATTTTTATCCTGTTTTTCTTTGTCATATATGCTTTAACCATCCCTTTCCTCCTCTGACAGTTACTTATTTTGCTTATCCAAACAACAGTTTCTTAACCCTTCTCAACATTCTTTATACATCCATCCTTTAAGTTTGATCATCAGTCATATCCTGCTCTATAATTCCATCTTCCCAGCATTAACTGGATTCTGGAGTTCAAAGACAAGATATTCTTCAGATCCTCAACCTTTGTTTCTTAGAACAAAAATACACAACAATCCTTTTTAATACTCTTACTAAGATCACTCTTAAGCCTAAGAAGATACAAATACTAACCTCCCTCAAACATATAATCATTCACTAAGACCTTACAGTAAAAGTCCATTCTCACCTTGCTGGTCAGGCCCTTGTGAATGTCAGTGATGCTGTTGATGAGAAACAGGAGGGCAGTGAGGAAGGGAAAAGGTGACTTGGAGCCTACCAGGCTCAAAGGAGGTTTGCCTCCAGTGCAACTCAGAGATGCAATGTTGAAGACAGATTCTGGTGCTGGGGAACAGGACAGAGGGTTGCACAACGCAGAACATGGCCTGTGTGAACAGATAAAAGAGAGAGGGGTCAGGTCAAAAGCACTTACACTGCTGAAAATTTATCCTGTTGGAATGTTGCTACCTGAAATGTGACACACATTGCAGTAAAATGAAAGCTCCGAAGACTATGCAAGAACAAACCTAGTACCACAGTTGATGAAGTAAGCACCATCATCATACAACCCATTGCCAGTGAGCTGTCATGAATTCTAATCTTTAGCTGAACTGTTCATTACCTGCAGAAATACTGATGCAGTGAGGCACCTCTGATGCCAAACATTTGAAACCATTGGGCATCTGATTAAAAAAAAAAATACACATTTCCCCACATATTTATGGAAACCAGGCTAATAGAGCTGCCACCCACTCAAGACATTTCAATAATAACCTGGCAGGCAAAGCCAAAAAGCCAGCTTATATCCAAAATTGACATTGCAAAGATGCTGCCCCTTACATACTTGTGAAATGTGTATTTTTAAGCTCTATTCAGGCAGAACCTGGCTTTGATGTACATGAACATGACTGTGCTCTTGGTGTGGGCAGAACTAGAATATTTCACACCAACAATGCTTGTGGGTGCACTTAAGATATACCATGTCTGTACAGGCAAGACCACTACAAGGAAGGGTGACCACAAGCATGTTACTGAATTGCAATGGCACAACAGGGCAAATACTGTCAAAGATCCGTATCATTACTCTATGACACAGAACTAATTCCTTACATGCATTGCTCTTCCTTCCACTGGCATTACCACATAGGAGTGCGTGAACACATCTGGGGTACACACAGCACCCTGAATTCCTGGCCATAATCTGCCCAGAACATTTAGACAAGATTGTCAAAAATATTAAGGCTGACTCTTCACTTCTACCAGCCAGTGTTAAGGGCAGCAGAGGAGAATTCTTGCTGATAGGCTTCTACAGCTTGACCAAACCCATTGCTTTCAGACCTCAAGAACAGGCAGAAAAGGGTCTAATGAGCATCCCTGTGTTGGAACTGTACTTGGTGCTAAGAGCTTCAGACCTCAGTTCTCGGTCATGAAAGATCATGGGACAAACTGTTTGGTGATCACTCAAATACCACTTAAAACCAAAGATTTCAAGTACCCCTTATATGAGATGTTCTCAGAAGCAGTCAAATGTCTCCCTGACTACAGGCTGAGCCTTTCAGATTCCCTCCCTCCAGAGGACTGATCACAGGCTAGTAGGGAGGCTCCCTCTACAGCAGAAAGAGAGTCTCTGTACTGCCTGTAACTGTTCCAAGAGCCACAGACAAAGGTTATGTTATCCAAATGTCTGAAAGAACAGTTCGGTATCAGGCCTTTCACTTTCCTGCAGAGACTTTCAAGCTCTGCAGAAGCTTAAAGATGAGAGCCTAGTTAAAATATTTTCTGCAAACTGCATCATACAGAGCACCTGAATGGTACATGCACACACACTCTGTAAGAGGGACCAAAACTGATGTCACTTGTTTTTTAAAAACAGTGAAACCAAAGAATCAAAGACAAGAGTGACTAAAATCAATCTTACTATGAAAACTACAACTACATGAAGAGGCAGAGATGCAGACCCAGCAGCAGCACCAGTAGGAAAGGAGGAACTAGAGAACCTCTGTAGACATCACATTTTTTGCTGGGAGGAGAAAGAGAACAAAGCAGGGTATAGACAGAGCCTGACTGTACTCTAATTCACAAACACACACCACATATGTATGGGGAAAGGAATGGGAGGGGGAAAACTGGCACATAGTACAGTATAGAAGTGAAGCTCCCTTAGCTTCTGGGAACAGCAGTGAAATGGCTATACCTGAGCAAGTCCCACATGCTCTGTATGTCTGGCTGGCTGAGAAGGGGCTGCAGTACCTCAGATGTCAAACATTCCAGCTCCTCTAAGTAGTCAACTGGATTGACTGATGGCTGCAAAAGACATGGAAAAATACAGGAAAAGATGGTGAATGAAGGCACTGCAGGTTGATTTAATTGCTTTCTGTATGCTCATTGCCTTTTTGCCAGACCACCAAATCTACATGGTGTTACAGCTCTAGGTTGGAGCTGGCCTCACAGCTGGTAGTGTGGAAGCTGAAAACTAGAACACCAAGGTGCTCTCACACTCAAGTATCACAGAGATTTATTAACTAGGTAGAAGTAAGGATCTTGATTTTGAGATCAAGATCACCTTAAAGGAAAACCTGCCCTAAGTGGCTACCCCTCCTTCTCCATATTATTGAAGAGCTGATCTTTCCATTAACATGAAGATGACACAAATGTGATCAGAACTACCTTGATAAAGCACTGTGGCACCATGAGGGTCCCCCCAAAAAAACCCAAATTAAAAGCGGTATGAAGTGTGAGTGACCTACCCATCAAGCATGACTGTGGATGAACATTGCACAGAGGAGGAGCTGTGGCTTTTAGAGAACCATCTAAATTCTTCTGACCCTAGTAAGCAATATCCCAGGTTGAAGGAACATACTGCCAATTAATGTTCTTTCCCTTTATTAAAATGCTGCTTTAGGATACAGAAATACTCAGTTCCCTAACATAAAATCTAGTTTTCCCCAGATGAAATCCCCCTCTACAAATCAGTCTGATCTACATGAAGGTGTTAACCTTAGTTCTAAGCAGGCTAACAAAAATGTTCCAATAAGGTCCCAGTATAGAGTAGTCCGGTTATCTGGAAGTTGGGCAATTTTAGTTTGATTTTTTTAATCAGAGCTAACCACTGGTAGGTGATGGAACTTCTTTTTAAGTGGAAATAAAAAACATGTCATAAAGGTTAAAAAGGAATATTAACTTCTTGGTTATCCTGGCTTTCTAATGCTCAGGACATGACAGCAGGTGAGGGGTACAACCAACCTCTGGGACAATTAAGTCATCTTGGAGAGATATTGGTGGTTTCCACCCCAGCCACATCTAACAAACTCAGTTGCTCTGGGCAAGTTTCAGAGGAGCTGCAGAAACATAACTACAGCCACTAAATTACCCCCACACCATGAAGACAGCTCTCCCAGGTCACACGTCGGGCACATCAGTTGGGCAGTAAAGAGGAAAATTGCATTTATCTTTAGAACATGAATCTTTACAGTAGCTGAAGTATAAGACATTATTCTTAAACAGCATCACACTGATGTGTCACCTTCAGAAAACTCACTCCAAAAGATGGCCACATACTAGAGCTGTAACTGGGTTACAGGAGTCGACCTTCAACGTCAATGGGGCAGCAAATAAATTTCTCTGTTGTTTCCTATCCAAAGTTCCTATGGCATGGCCCTCAATGCTGAAGTCTTCCAACCAGATTATTGCACTGTAGCTGTCCACATGTAAGCTACAGACCACAGCAAATGCAAAAATGTGCAACTTGATTTAGCCCATAAAGAGCTAGGGCAGCAAAGTGAACCAGGTCATGTTTGCTTCATACTTTGGATCTCTGCCATAAATGAGAACAGTCACAGCACAACCACTTATCCTGACTGAGACTCTGAGTCCAAAGGAAGGAAAGGACAAGAAAGGAGGACAGTGATATTTGGCACTGCTAATGTGAAGGATCAGTAGACTTATCTGACCCTAAATGCACTGCAGCCTAGATATGAGCTGTGATAAACAAAATCTAGTCCTCAGCTAGATGCCTCAATGTCTGTGTTTTTCAGCTTAACCTGTTCAGGTTTTCAGAGGTAATACACACGCTGATGCTGATGAGATGAAAAGACAACCTGTATCTTCAGGCCTTACCTGCTGGCTACAAGCACTGTAATAAACTCCCAAGTAGATCATGTAAGCTGTGGTCAGAGGCTGGAGAGTTTGCCAAGTTTCTGTCTGGGATATCTCCTGAAGGAATTTTTTCAGACTGGTCTCCAGGAAAGGCTGCAAGCCTGACACTTGATTCCAGGATATGGGAGGAGGAGGAACTTGTTCGGCACCTTCCAAACTATTACTGAAACACAATTGGAGAATAATACAGGATAGCAAGTATGTCTCAGAAACAACTGTCTCTTTAAACAACCATTTTTAACAGCAAGATTCCCAAAGGCACACAGTCTGGAAGCTGATACCTGACAACAGCCACTAAGGGAAAAAAACATTCCCACAGACCAGACTTAACCGATTTTGGCATCAGAGATTATGCAGAGGCTACTCAGGAATGTCAAAGTGTCTTCAATCTGCACTACTCTGTCTTTGAACTATGCTCTAGTTTTACTGTACATGCTACCTCAGTATCCAGCTTTAGTTAAAAGAATTTTTGGCTTTTCACCAGAAAAAGTATCTGTTTCTTCAGCAAATGCTACTGCTTTGATGTTTATCAAAACCAACAACCTTTTAATCCTGATCCATCTTGGTCTCTGCAGAGAGGTTCTTTCCTCCAAAGCTTGGAGAGGTTACTATTTTTCCCCCAAAGGGAAGACCAAAGGAGCCTCCGAGCTCCTTTCAGCAGGGCATTTGGCTAACATTGCGCTTGTGCCCCACAGCTGGAGGCAGATTTCCACTCCTGCCTCTTACCAGGTAGACAAAAAGAAGTTGATAGCCAGGTCTCCAAATCAAAGAGAGAGAAGACAGGATGCCAACTACTCAGACACACAACTGGTGACAGAAGGAGCCTACCTGCTCAGCTTGGCCTGCAGCTCCGCAGAGTAGCCTGCTGTTTGTGTCACATGTATCAGCAGGGTAACTACTGCCGTAGCTCGCTGAACAGACAACTCTGTCATACAGCTCTTCTCACTGCAAGTGCTGAGCAACTCAGGTAGGGACTGCAGTATCCTCACCAGCACAGGGTAGAGATCCCTAGAGTATGAGTTGCAGAATAGATAAGGTTGGAAAGGGTCTCTGGAGATCATCTATAGTTCAACTGCCTGCTCAAGACAGGTCAGCTAGAGCAAGTTTGCCCAGCATTTGTCCAGTTGAATTCAGAGTATCTCCAAGGATGGAGAACTCACAATCTTCCTGTGCAACCTGCTCCAGTATTTGATCACCTTCACAGGTGTAGGAAATATTTTTTACTAAGTGAAATTTCCTGTATTTCCATTTGTGCCCTTCACTTCTTGTACTTCCACTTCATACCACTGAAAGAACCTGCCTCTCCCTTCTTTGCATCCTCCCATTGCACAGAGATTGCTAACATGAGATTATGAGAACCACCTTCACCACCAAAAAACCAAAAACAAACAGCCACAGGAAAAAAGATAACAAAAAAGAATATTGTCTTTCATTTGAATAGGACCTCCTTAATACTCTGCCTCCAAGAAGATAATCTCATGGAAAAAGCTATTTTTGTTTTATTCTTGATTCCCTAGCTCTCAAATTCTCAGCCAAATGATTTGCACTATCATCAGTGGTGATAATGCAAATTCAAGGAATCTTCTGCTCTTTGTCTTTCCTCAGTGTTATTTACAATGCAAAATTATATACAGTTGTTACTCTTTATTAACCAATTTAGTTGATTGGGCTGGAGAACACAATGTTGCATAGGAACAATCTCCCTTCTGGCTCCCTTGGCCTCCCTTTTACTCTTCAGAGCAACTCTGTGCTTCCAAGTCAGTGCAATTACAGGAATAAGATTCAATGCTTGAGATAGCTCAGACTTATCCAAGCGTAGACCCTGCTGATCATGCACAAGAACTTGTACCAAACTGGAAGTGGATGTGGCATACAGTTTGTCTGCATCAGTCTGCCTCACTTAGCATGCACGCTGGTGATTGCTGCCCAGACTGCCTTCAGATCATCAGATTCAGCCCTAAGTGTGCTGCAAACTATGCATGCTGATGTCACACAAACACAGATCATCCATGCCTTGAAGGGGAGAAAAGATGCAGCCCTAAAAAGCTGGGGTGATCTCCCATAGTATAGAGGGGAAACAACAAAATACCAATCCTTAAACACAGGAGATAAAGAACAACCAGAAAAGACAATACTCAAATACCTATAATGAACTTGAAATTTTATTGCAGGAGGCCACAGATAAGACTTCAGGGAGATAAAGACTCCCTGAAGGGAGGCAGAAATCAAGCCTGGAGACCCCTATATTGGCCTCTCCGAAGCAGGGTTTTCGTTTTCCCTGTTGTGCCTCCCACCCTCATTTCTCCAGCTTTAAACTGTACCTGTAGAGATCACAGGCTTGACCGTAGGCAGCAGCCACAGCCCACAACCGGAAGGCTTCAGTGCTTAGCCTGATGGCTTCTTCCCTTGGCAGCAGCAGATCCACTGGGTCTTCAGCTATAAAGCGACTCAACCGACTTTTCATTTCAAATTTGTTAAGCTGGAAACCAAAAAAAAAAAACAGAGAGAAAAGAATAAACAACAGAAAAAGGCAAAGGGACAAGAGGTATCAGCTGCATGCATCATCACCACATTACTCTGACACACCAGAAGAGCTGCACATTTCAGTTCAGCTCATTCTCAACTCCTCTTGCGCTGCTCAAATCTGCCTTTATCTTATGTAATCTCAAGGAGCACACTTCAAAGGATCAATAAATGGTCAAAGGCTCTTGTGAGAGAATTATTCCTGGAAGGGACATCTAGGTGTTACCTAATCCATTTCTAGCACAAATCAACTACACATAAATCATTTCTGACAGAGGTTTCTCCACCCCACACACTCTTGGTTTGGATGCTCTCTGCAGCATTTAACTGATTTTAAGAAAATGCATGGTTATCCTCCTTTAAGTAGTCATAACTAGTACTCTTATCAGTCAAGATTACATGTAAAGACACATCTAATGAAAAACACTGTACACAAAAGTACTGAATTGATGCTGCTTTTGGTTTTGAGAGGTCAAACTAAATGGCTTTCAGAGGTCCTACAACCTAAATCTTTCTATGATTCTAACTTATTTCACAAAAAGGGTGCTTCCTGCCTATTATTTTTATAGGATGATAGCATTTTGATGCCTTGGAAATGTTCTGAGGCTATTTTGGTGTTGAATTAAGCATGGGCATGACTCATTTGCAGTTCTCTAGAAATAATTTTTATCCTCCCCAACAACTGGGTATTTCTGTGTAGCCATAAAGAAAAAAAAGGAGCTTCTCTCTTCCTCTCCTCCACATAAAAAACAGCTCGTGTGTGATCTGTCTAAACAAATGAGGTAACAATGTCTTTTCCACAACACAAGGACATATTATAGATAATTACAAATTCAAATGCTTGAGACATCTTATAGGGAAATCACTGCTCACCAGCAAGAAAGCAAACAATGAATTCTGACACCACTCCTACAGAACAGAGGGCAAAGTCAAATTTACTTCCAGTGGAGGAAGATGGAAGAATTTTGTTGCTAGCTGAAATAAATTCATGCATTGATGATTTTGATTTAGTTTGTTATTATCTTCCATTCCCATGTTCAAGTGCATGTAACAAGCCATATGAAAGTGCAACAGAACTGAAGCCCAAATAGTTTACTGTAAGCAATAAACCTTATGGATAAAAGCAAGTGGAACCCTGTAAGCAATTTTTGCATGCCTTGATACACCTAGAGTACACAAAGCCTGAAACAGAGTGAAATTCAGAGATTTTCTCTTATGATACTAGCACCACTTACAGCCTTTAAATATCCCCCTATCCATTACCAGCCTGCTATTCTATGTATTTTATAGCACAGGCTGGTGTTCTGCTGCTGAGGTTAGCAATTTCCTGGATGGCAATTTATTAGATGCTGTTAACAATACTGAACCAAAAACCCTAAAAAGTGCTCACTGCACTGTAATGGGTGCTGCTCATGGTAGATGTTACGCATTTATAGCATCAGTACGATGACCTATATGAGTGAATGCAATTATCTCTGAAGTGGAAAACCTGTCCAGAAGTAGATAAGAGGAGCTGGAAATACTGATAAATGCCCTGAGAGTTATTAAGACAAATTAATGGCAGAAAAGTCCAGCCAGGGTCATAAAACACAAGGACTGCAATTTAGTCTCAGGTTTATACAGTCCTGCCTGTCACTGGAACATGGGAGAATGCAGAGCATCACACACCATGTGCTCTAAACATCTGCTATTGGTCAGTATCACTGGGCTGTGCTACATGACTTTGCATACAGCAAAAAGCTTGAGGCAGCTCTCCTACTGGTACACAGCAGAAGCATCATTATTAGGATACTGTCAATAATTCTTTCAAAACACACATGCACCATCTTCACTATGATTATCCCAGCTTCAGCTCAGTCACCTCCAGTTAATCTTCTGTCTTTACTTACACGGAACAAAGGCCTTTGCAATCAGAAAAGCTCTCCTGAGAAGCACTCACCAGCCTGGCTGTTGCATTTCGGCCTCCACATGCCAACACTCTGATGAATTTCATAGCAGTGGCACAGGCAACTCCATGGAGGCTGGTGAGCAGATACCCTGGTTCCGCCACTTGGGGATCCCACTGAGTAGGGAGAAATTCCCTGACAATGGTCTCAATCAACCGAGGACAGTCAAGCAGCTGAAGAGAAACAGGAGGTACAATATAACTAAGGCAGCACAAGTAACTAAAGGTATGCAGTTATGCAGACATACAGAAGACATGCAAAACACACAAGTTTGTTTGATCTCTTTGCCATAACTTTACCTGCTTCTTTCTTCCTTTATTCACACTTTTCTCTATCATTCCCCAGCTCCTGTACAGTGGGAGATTTACCTGGCTGCATGCTTCAGAAGAGTGCCTTGCTATGTGGGTGAGGATGTGCAGTATATCTAGGACTACTGTTGGAACAGGTCGTACCACCTCCAGGATGTATCTCAAGCGGTGCTGGATCCGTGTCTTCAAAAGTCCCTGGAGGGAGAAAGGGGGGGAATGAAAAAATCCATTATGCTCTTTACAATTGCTCTCTGAACTGCAGTTGCTGGAAGACAAAAGGAGATTCAATTACATCTCCTGCAGGGTGACAGTTTTATAACTACCAGTGGGGAGTCAAAGAAATAAGTTTCTGTGGATTTGCTAGTACATAAGCAAATGAGCAAGACTAACTGAACTTCTGATCTGAATCCAAGCACTAGTGGATTTGGATACTTATATTTCCATACTCTGGAAAACAGAAGTAATAGGGAATAAGAAAATAACCTTCCCTATAAAAGACTACTAAAATCTAATGTAGAGGAAAAGGGTTCTCATGCTCCTTGAATTATTTTGGGTAGACACCACCTCCAGCACTCTGCCTGATAGTATCTGTCATGTCAGAGAAAGCAGACAGAAGCAAAGAACAGACCCAAATTCCTGGTTTGCAGCAGGAAAAGGGATGCAGAGAGATGATGTGATTTTTATTTTACATTTCATAGAGAAGAAGACCATGATCAGTGGCAATACTGGGAAACAAGTCTTCAGTTTAAGTGACAGCATCACACACTCCTAGTTCTGAGAAAAGGCAACTCCATAACACCTGAGTTCATAGTACTGACACTTCTAAATAGCTGCAGCCAAGCAACATTATAGTTCTAGGCCTGACTGAGTTCAGAGCTAGTTTAAGTACTCCAACAGTGTGGAGTAATTAGGTTACAATAGCCAGTAACCAGGTGTGAAATGGAATTTCACAACAACTAGAAGAGTGAAGAATTTTTATCTCCTGAGATCACACCACTTGGAACAAGTTAAAATCCATTATGCTGAACCACTGTTCACTGTTTCCAGAATCACAAACTGATCTCATGTCTTATCTACAAATCTTTTGTTAAGCTTTTTAAACAGTGTCACCTAGTAGAATAAAACTGATATCATGAAACCTCTAAACAAGACCCTATGCCCAAGTACCCTCTGCCAAAGTGCCATTGGAACACAGGCTCAAGGACTTGGGTTAAGTGATGACTTAGTGACAAGTGACTAAATGAAGGTTTTAATGATTGCAGCAGGGAAGAGAGTTGCACCAGCTCCAACAACGCTGAATATAAGATAACAAAGATTGCTATTTTTAAAACTCCTGTTAGGAATGTGGGATTAGGCTTAAATATGTGAGTAATTCCTTCCAAATGATGCAACTGCCTTAGAAATGCAAATATGAAGAATGAGACTGGAGAAATGCTAAGTGGCCAGTTTATGTCAAATATAAAATGAATGTCGTTGCACAAATCTGACTAGTTCTGAACTATCTAACTGTGATGATCATTTTTAAATTCACAAAAGTGCATACAGACACTTTAATAATGGTTGGAACTTTTCCACTTCTAACTCAAGTAGGTGAGCTTGAAAATCATGTCTGTATGCAGTCTTCCAGCAAGTCTTGGAAGGTCACCAGTATGCTTGTTGCCAATTTCCCTAGAGGAAGGTAGAGATACTTAATGATACTAAAATCACACATGTCAAGTCTCAACATTTTTAAATATCAGTAAGATTACTCTCCTGGTAATATAGGACAGAAACAAAACATCCAACAGCCAGGGAAGAGTTCTAATTCTTGTTCAGAATGTTAATAATAACATACACAGGAGGATAGATGGTTCAACAACACACACAGATCCTATTTTCCTAAAAGGATTTCAGCTCTAGCTCTATGCTTACCTTTACAACATCATATCGGGCCACATCTGGATCTGGCTTGTTTTCATCTTTTAACTTTTTATCTTGAGACTTCTCTGCTCCATTTAGTTCTTCATCTTCCTCCTCCTCTTCTTCTTCCTCATTGTTGGGGACAAATGGGAATGCAGCCATTCCTTGGTACCATGAGAAAGTCCAATCAAGATATTTCTGTAAGAAGAATAAAGACACATAAACTGAAATTCTCACAAGGAAGTCATGGAAGACATAAAAAATTCAAGGACGCTTTTGATTATGGAATGCTTTGCTGATTCCCACTTAACCCCAGAAAAACAGTAACACCATAAAGGCGACTGTGAACAGGTATAAGCAGAAAGCAATGCATTTCCACAGAAGTGATTTTAACCTATGACCCACACACACTTGAGAAACCATGCGAAGCAATTACTGTGAGGTGAATTAAATTCATTACACAGGTTAACAGAAATGCAGCTTAACTGGAAAACGTTTGAGATACGAATAAACAAACCAACCACCAAGGCTCTAGAAGTTAAATTGGAATTTGGCATTTATTGGCTCTATTCCCATTCCTGGACCTGTGTGGAACTCAGGTTACAAATAACACAGAATGGTGATGGAAAAATTGCTATGTTAGAATAAAAGAGTACCTGGTATATTTGTTCATGTTTGTTTGAACGCCCTTCAGCTTCAGCAGATTAAACAAATATCCCTTCTTTTTTCACAGCTAATGACAGTGTCAGATACCCTCAAGATCCGGGGCCATGCTGCAATATGTGAGCTTTCAACTCTTCAGAGATTGCTCCCATAACAGACCTACTTCCCTCAAAGTGTTTTAAAACATAAAGGATGGTCAAACTGAAAGTTTGCACCACTCAGAGCTGCTTTAGATTTCCACTTCCTGAACAGGAAATTAGAAGTAACTACCAATTAGTCAGAAAATACATGATAGCCTTCAACTAAACCCTGAGCTGGTTTGAAACATTTCAAATGCAAGTGCCAAGGAAGCAGAAGGCATTATTAAGGATTACAAAAGAGTAATAAAAAGGCAATATAAAGCCAAGTTGGTAGATGAGTGAATGACATGGTCAGAAGAGGCCTGATTTCAAAGAATAAAACTGTGGGTCCATCTGGAATAGAGTTTGGGACTGTAGCCTTCCTTCCACTAAAAGAAGGAAAAATCACAAGACAGAGTACCTGAGTCTTCGAAGTAAACAAAGAGAAAGGTGCTTCCTTCCCATAGCCATTTATGAATAAACAATACCTTCAGGCAGCATCATTTTTACATGCGTTCTACTTCTGTGTTTATAGTGGGGATAAATGGTGTTTGTTTCACAAATCTTGGAGCAAAATGCCAGACCTCCAGCCCTGTCCCTTCCTCACAGACCTTTTGAAACTCAGCAGTACAAAGACACAAAACAGAAACAAGGCACAAAGAAGGACTTCCCGAATGAGAAAATATACAGACACAGCACTCACAGTGCTGCTTTTAGCATCAAGAGAGTCAGCAATCCCTGCTTATAAAAGACATCACACCACAAGCTCTGATCTGAGAATCACGAGCACTACAGACAGTTATAAACCAGAATAATATCAGAAGAAACAAAAGCACATCAAGAAGCTGATTCATAGCACTTACAATGGGTGGGCAGGACTTCTACTAGAAGCAGAACACTGTTACTCATAGCTTAGAAAAGGAGCAAAATGTGGAGAAAGCCACCTAGTCCTTCGTTTTAATTGCCTCCCCACTAGGGACACCTCTAAAGGCCCAGCAGAAGTTGCTGGTAGACCTTGAGACCTACACACTCTTCTCTATTACCAGCCTCTTTGCAGTCAGACATAACAGCAGTTCTCATAAAAGGAACCTCAAACACAGCCTAGAGAATACTTTGTCTATAATGGACTGCTTCTGCCCATCCAGGAAAACATCTTAATCTTGCTGTTCAGGGCTCTCTAGTATCTCTGAACACCCAAAAGAAGTTTCAATCTTTTAACAGGTAAAAAAGCATCAAGAAGAAAATACACACATAAGAAGGCAAAATTAAGTATTTATTAGTATAAGAAAAGAACATAAGGACAGCAGAAAATAGACAATGAGAGAAAACAAAGACAGTATCATTCTGAGGCTTAAGGGGAAGCAGGGAGAATATTTAATCTGTTCAGAAGCAGAAAAAATACAAAACCAGAAGCCAACAAAAGACCATATTAAAAAAAATAAACTGTACACATACATTAGTAGTAGCCTGATCTAGATTGTAAAGATGTAAAAAGGAATAGAACCTCAGTAACCTGCACTGGATTTATCATGGAGCAGAGCTAATTCAAACAGGACAAAAAGACATCCTAAGAATCACTCAAACTAGGATAACACACTGCTTGTCTGTCCCAACACACAGCAATTCTATTGACTATTAAGCTAACCCATCCAGCAAGCCTTTGTTTAAGCCACTTACCATGTCTTCTCATGCTGATTCCTGTAAACAGTTCAGCATGAAATCAAACCCAGGCAGTCAGTAATTGTCTCACCTCATCATCAAGTGATACCAGCAGAGCCCGGAGAGCACCAACAGCTGCTGCCATGACATTATCCACTGCATCATCCAGCGAAAAGCGCAGCAAGAACAGAAACCCAGCATCAAGGAGCAGACGCAGAATGCTGCCCTTCAAGGAGGAAATAAACTCTCCAGCCCTGGCCTGAAATACATATCACACAGTCAGTCTTAAAGCTGTCTCATTCTACATGCTTGCCTCTTCCCATTTCTACTGTAAAGCAGCTAAACTAAGCGTCAGGGGTTTTTTCCTTGTTTTCTCTTCCTTGCATTCCACAAAAGCGTCTAACACCATTTTTTTAATGCAAAAACCTTTCTTTCTAAAGCCTGGAAGCATCTCCTGACTTCAGTTTGTTCTGCCCATCATTCTTTTCAAAACCATCCTGCTTCTTCTCTGTCTCCACTGCTATTAGAGGGCAGGTTGGCACTTCCTCTAAGAGTCAGGCAGAAATGGGCACAGAAGCAAATATTCATCCCGCTTTATGCTATTGGCACATCACTCTGAGTAGGTTGGTTCATATGGGAAAAGCATACTATGAAGCTGGCTCAGACAACAGGAGTCAAAGGGTCACTGGCCTCATTTGGAGCTCGGCTCAGGTGTCTCTATACAACTGTCCAGACTCCCTGCTAAGCTATTTCTCAGGCAAGCTGTGTAAGTTCTCAGTTGTTTTGATCTTCTCAAGCCTTTAGTGGGGGGCATGGGATGAAGAGCAGCACCACAGATGCAGCAAAAACATGATCAATAGTGTTTGTACTCTCTCTAGTGTATCTGGGCTGAAATCATGCTGGCTTCTGATAATTTGCTTGGACCTTTCTGCACTGCTCAAGGCTAGGTTGGATGAAGCCTTGGGTAGCATAGTTTAGTGTGAGGTGTCCCTGCCCATGGCAGGGGGGCTGGAACTGGATGATCTTAAGGTCCTTTCCAACCCTAACGATTCTATGATTCTATGATATAGGCTTGTCACAAAAGTAACACCAATAAAAACCCCAAACTTGTGTTCAAATCAACAAGAGAACTGAAGCTGCAGCACTGCTGCTGAATAACATCTGGAAGTGTCTCCCTCCAGAGAAACCTGAAACTCAGTGTGTTATCTCCCAACACTTAACTTTTCTAACAGTAAGGAAAATCCCAGTGAAAAAGAATGCCCTGCTGCTGATTTTTCTCACTTTCATTGAATAGTACAAAGCCAACAACTCGTACAAGAGAACTCTGGTCCTCATCCACCAGAAACCTGAATTAGGGGAAGGAATTCCACAGGAACTGACTTACCTTTTGAACAATGCGACCCAAGACCTGCAGAGCCAGTGTCCTCTGTTGAATAACTTGGCTGCGAGACAAATGAAAGAGCTCTTGGAGAGAATAACCAGCCCTCTAAATGGGGGGGACACCAAAACAAAACAACAAAACAACTCAGCTATAGGTACAAACAGGCCCCTTCAAATAAGATCAACTGTGAAATACTGCATACTCGGAGATAAACTGCAATGCACTGTCGTTTGCTGCTTTGTGGCAATTGCAAAAGAGTTTCCAATTGTTGATATGACAGGAGAAAACTGAACTTCTTAAGAAAAGGATGTATGTGCACCTTTTTCCAATCCCACAAATCCTCAATGGCATTAAAGAGAAAAGGCATTAATGGAGCTTTCTGCAAGTGAGGCAGTTAATGTATACAGACCAGCTTCTCTTCAGGAGCTTGTTTCAGAAGACAATCACCTTTCTGCGCTTTCCTAAGGTTTTTGCTACTAAAAGGCCTTTGCACAAAAGGAATCTGTCAAATCAAACACAGGAAACAAATGTGTGTTCCCTTTCTACTACATTACACCCACCTCTGCCTCTTCTCCGTGGTGATGCAGGCCTAGATGCGTTGGTAAATCAGCATCTGCAGGAATCAATTCTCCTTTTAAACTGAATCGAGCTTGCATTCCCTACAACAAAAGCATGGAAGGAGAAAAAGATTATTTCTATTGCCTTCCACTCCATTCACCACATCAAACACCACTTCTGGTTTCAGCTGCTGGAAGGGAAGAGTTCAAAAACTCCTTAGCTCAGACCTCAAATTCTTAAGAAGTATTCCATCTTTCTTAGCTTTCAGACCTGTTTCATCTCAGATTACAGCTGACAGACTTCCATTTCCCAGCTTGCTTGAGCACAACAGCCTGAACTGCCCACCTATCATCCCACCCTGTGGAAGAAACTGGGAAATCTCCCAGCCCAATGAAATATTGCATGTTAACCACATGGCTAGTTTCTGAAGCCTTCAAAACTGTAACTGCTGGGAAGCATGACCCAGACACAAACATGAAAAATATCAGTTTCTGCTTTCAAACCTTTTTGGTTTTCTTCTGCTGAGGCAAGGGCAAATCTTTCATCCATTCCAGCTTCTCAAATTCCACATTGTCCATATGAATCCATTCCTTCTTGGGCTTCACAGGCAGATCATCATCTTTGTGGGGGGAAAATAATAGCAGTCTTACCTTCCAAGGCAGGAATAAAGATAATACTATTCCCCCTTTGCCAAGCTACTTGGCTTACGTACAAGATTCATGTAAAATAAGAAAACGGTTTTTAAACTGACTGTTGGCTGATGCATAAACATCAAAGGTTTGAAGCTGTTTTCATCTTTCATGAGAGCTACAAAAGGAAGTGAACAGCACTGTAATGAAATTCACAGACAAGGCTAATTTAGGAGAAGTTGAGCAGAAGTCAGGACACAAATAAGGCAAAGTGATCAGAACCAGGGCAGAAAAATAGTTATCAACCCTACTTTTGAGAAAGCAAACCGTGAGTCATCCAGGAAGGGGAATGCTAGAGGAGATGTGAAATGAGTCCAAAGTATTAATCATAGAATCATAGAATAGTTAGGGTTGGAAAGGACCTTAAGATCATCCAGTTCCAGCCCCCCTGCCATGGGCAGGGACACCTCGCACTGAACTATGTCACCCAGGACTCCATCCAACCTAGCCTTGAACAATGCAGAAAGGTCCAAGCAGATTATCGGAAGCCAGCATGATTTCAGCCCAGATACACTAGAGAGCACAAAACACTACTGATCATGCTTTTGCTGCATCTGTGATGCTGCTCTTCATCCCATGTTCCCCACTAAAGGCTTGAGAAGATCAAAACAACTGAGAACTTACACAGCTTGCCTGAGAAATAGCTTAGCAGGGAACCTGGACAGTTGGACAAGAATTTCAAAGACTGAAGTACTAATGGAAGAAAGTACTGATTTAACTTTCTTAAGTGCTTTTGCTAGAAGAATCTTAGAAACAAGATATTGATCCCTGACATCACAAGAGTGGCCCTAGGAAAGAGACAGAAGAATCTCACAAGTGAAGGGACAGGAGAAATATAACCATAAATTATCTGAACATTAGGAAAGGTAATGTTTTGCTACCAAGATACTATGCCATACTGCCATGAGAAAAGATGAGCTAAGAAGTCCTTGTTACCTCAAGAGACATCACACATTAGAACAGGAATAGGCAGTCTGAGGAGCATGAGAAGCATGAGAAACAGCAGCATCTCTCCTGCTGGAGCAGCCCAGAATTCATTTGCATGGCAGCTATTAACCCTGGTGCCCTGGTCTTCATTTGTAAGGAACAATGAATCCCACTGAGATTTTCTCCTTTCATCCCATCTTTCCCTGCTGATAACTGGCCTGAAACCTAACCTTTTAATTTCCTCAAATTAGCAGATAAACTTTCAGGAAGGGCACTCATCCTTTTTAGGATGAAGCTTCACCCTTATGATCAATGTGGTATTGAGTCAGGCAGGGAACCAAGCACAGAGTTATCTTCCTCAGCCAGAAAGCTGTTCCACAGAATTTTAGCCAAAGGCTCAGCACACATTTTAATTGAGGAGAGGAAAAAGCATCTGAAACGTAAGAAAGTTGAATGCTTGTGGGTGGTAGATGCAAAACTAGAGGAAATGATATCAGCAGAAAAATGAAATCTATTAATATTTGTAATTGTTTTCTACATTAATCACTAAATTGATACAGTTGAGCTAATCATTCTATGAATAGGATTATGCGTATTATCACCAGCCCTTAGTATTATCTTGTCAACAACGGAAGACTGAGATATGTTCCAAAGCATCAGCAGATTTTCCAGTTACTGAGAAATCCCTTCAGAGAAACACAAGCTGACAGTGTAAATGCAACATTTGCACTGAACTTTTTCAGAATTGGGCTGTATTAAAGGCTGCTACTCAACTTCTTCCCTTTTTTCTTTGTTCCCCTTTTGTCTCAGTGCCAGAATACACTCTTCCATTTGATAAGATTACAAGTTGCTTGTTAAAGGCTTCACCATCTTGTTTATTAGAAACAGTAACCTTTTATCTCATTACAGGACAGGTTTGACTTTTGAGCAATCCCATTGCTTTGTCATCATCCTCTCCATGGAGAAATTCAGAATGACCATTTATGCTGAGTTGTTTATGAGTTTACTTCTGAGCACAAAGAAATGCAAAATCCCAACACTAAGTGCTAATGTCTAATTAATATTTTACATATTGTGTTGTCCCAAGATGGGCTGCAGACATCAACTCAGGATTTGGAAAGTCTTCCCTTGGTTTTATAGCTTTCTTTGTTCTTTCAAATATCCTGGGAAAACTCCTCTTCTTTCCCATGCAGTCTTCCATGGAAGCAAAAGATACTGTCAGCACACAATGCTCTGAACACTAAGCTATTCTCAAAAGCACTACTACAATCTCCTTCAGCCTTTATTGGCTGAACAACCCACTCCCATTGCTCTCAGGCAAGTAAGAGCATCACTTAACCTGGTGTTGCTTGTGCACTCAATTGTTCTCAAAATAAAAAGAACAAAGAATAGTCTTTTTGACTAAGATGGAAAAGTAAAACTTAGGAGACACAGTAAAAGTGCTGTTCAGTGAAGTGTCTTCCTCAATAAGAGGCTAATCAGCTTTCCTTCTCCTGCACATATACACACATACCCCCACAGACTCATCCCTCTCATCAAGAAAATGTTATTATCTCTTGCAAACACCAAGCTGAAAGCCAGAAGTGATTCAGAGACCTCTTTAATCAGTCTGCATGTTGCACTGGGACACAAAGAATGCATCAGAAGAGAGGATCAAGAGATGGAGAGAGCCAAAAATTGACATGAAATTGGGGGTGAAGCATGTTAATAAGAGAGACATGCTATGACCAAAAGTACGAGGAAGATGAGAATTAGAGCCTAAAACCACAGAAAAAGAGATGCCTAAAGAAAAAACTGCAGTGAGTAAATCAACAATAAGAGCAGAAGCTTAAGGGGAAAACATTTCTCTGGCATGAGAATATATGGGTTGCTCTAGCTGCAGGAGATAAAGCAACTTCCTCCTCATACAGATATATTTTGAGTATTCAATAGTACTAAGAGGCAACAGCTCTGTACATTTCTTCCAAAAAAAAAAGCAGAAGAACATTCTACACTTTCATACTTCCCTCCATCAAAACACAAAGAAAAGAACTGTATTCTGTGGAATTCACCATTTGAGCTCTGAGATACAAGCCACAAAGTAGGGACACCAGGAGTATGTCATAAGTCATATGTGCATTATGTGAGCCATTTCCTTGAAGTAACACTGACTGTGTTTTCCATGCTATCCTATGAGCAAATCACTCCTACCTACTCAACACCCTCTTGTCCTTTAGCAGTCCCAGTTAAATTATTTAAGCAGCAGCTGAATCTCACTACCACTCTTCTGTTTCCCTGTTCACACAGCTGAACAGGAGAGCAGTGTTATCTAGTTTAAAACACATCTTCTTTTCAGAGACCTCAGAACAAATTTCACAACCAAAGCAAAATGTCCCACCTTCATTATGTAGTGTATTACCCTTCTAATCTATGGAGCCCAGCTAGAAATAAGAGAGATTTTCTTTCTTGACCCAAGATGTATGTACTTTTAAATATGGTAAATTCTCAGTTGGATAGCTAATGAAGTACCACATCAATCCAATCTGGATTGATGCAAATACCATACAAACCTTACATTTATGTTGAGAACATTAACAACATGCTCTTACCTGTGATTTCTACCTTCATATTTTCTTCTTCCCTAACAGATTCTTCCAGACCAGACTCCTCCATGTAAAGAGATGATCTTACACCATGCTGAGCCATAGGCGGAGATTCCACAAACTCCTCCTGTCTGTTCTGTTCCATTTTTAATTCCTTCTCCTGGCCTTCATTGCCACCACGTCGTGACTTTAAGAAAGCAACTAAACTGGGATCTGCAAGTATTGACAAAGAGACAGACAGAGATCTGACAGAAAGTCTCAAAATACTTGGTATGTCTATAGCTCCTGCTATTTATGTTTTAGTCTTTTCATTCCCATTCCACATGCCCTCTTTTTCTGTACCAACCATCACTTCTATTCAAACTGAGACAGACACTAGAATGGTGAGGCGACACCAGATAAAGAGCTGATAAAAGTCTTTCAAAGTAAAACCACTACAAAAATTCTAGTTATTCTCCCAGCTTACAAATAAAAAGAGAGTAATTTCCTTCACCCTCACTGCCACTGAAGAGGCACCATTATGGAGAGAATTCTGGTCTGTGATTTAGGGGAAGAACCCAGGTCTGACACTTTGCCTACCCTGCCTGGGGACCACTCAGGGGCAACAGCCTGAACACTATAAGAATACATGGAACAGACACCACAGTGAATTACCTGCTCTTTATTAAACTGCACTAGTGCTGCAGTGCATGGTCTAGATATTGTGTTAGAAGAAGGAGATCTCATTTGCTCTGAACTGACTTCCCATCCTGAGAGTCAGTTATGGTCTGACAACATCCAAAACCAGTCATTCTTTTCATGCTGTGGAGAAGAGGAACGTTTGGGAGGTAGGGGCGTTTTGAAGGATAGTTAATATTCCTATGGCTCTAAAATAGGAAAATATCAGATGATCATAATTTTACTTTCAAATCTGCTTTGGATACCACACATCATTTTTGACTGAGCACTTTGTCTCCAAATACTTTTCATCTAGAATGTTGAGGTGTCAGAGGTGAACAATAAGAGCCTGTGCATTGTGCCTCTAAACGGTATAGAGATCCTCCAGTAAGCAGCGTTACAGATGCATAGTGTAGACAGAATGTAACACTGACACTTGTTATCCATTATTAGGATGACAATGGACAAGCAATTCGTAAGTTTTCTGTACCTGAGAGAAGTCATCTCAGAGAGGAAGCTACTCCTTTGTCTCTGAAACAGTTCAAGATGCAGGGATCTATCCCATACTTGTGACTGCTGCACTCTCCTCCTAGTGCAGTTTAATCTCCCTTGATGAAGGACAGGCATTCAGCCCAGGCTCATTAAAGCATGTGTATTTTTCCTGTATACAAGCAGATCTCCCAACTTTCTCTCACTTCATTGTGCACAGCAAGAAAAGGTCTGTATTCATTATTTCATCATTTCACACAGACAGTGACTAACATGTCACTGGTGATGCCAATCTGTGCACAGTATGTCCAAAAGTCAGCCTGCTTTTGCTCAGTCTCCATGGGCAAAATCAGAGCAGTATCACCAATAAGATCCTGGAGACACTGCCCAGCATGGAATTGCCTACCCATCCTCATGTTCCCCACCATGGACTCATCTGCTTCATAACTAAAACATTAATTCAGAGACTGGGCACCATTAAAAATCCACAAATGATTCACACTCCTTAATGTGGAGAAAAAGTCTCTTTAATCCACATTTCTCTGCTTGTCCAATTCCCTGCTTCATCCGTAAGCCAGCAATTTAGCTTAGGAGTAGATTCATGCATAATTGCCTAACCACAGATATTTCGGGAAGGCCAAAATTATTCCCAGTTTCCTTAAAGCCTCAAACACTGGAAGATCTACAATTTTAACCCACAGGGCATATAAACAAATACACAGTTTTATAAAATAACTTATTTACAAAAAATACTTAAAATACATCCTAGGCTTCTTAAACTACATAGTAACTATTCACTTCACTAATATCCCAAAGGACAGAGAGATAGGGACTAGAAGCATGAATAAGACACAAGGAAAAAGTGCATAAACAAGATCTTTTTTTGTGCACATTCCATTGCTATGAGCAGTGAAGTTAAAAACCAGGATTTTTTTCACCTCAGGTAGCTGGAAGAACTCAGCTGCTTGAATGAGAGATGTATCTACATGTTCTGTCTGCAATTATTTTGCACACTTCCTTTGCCACCTTTCCAGTTATACCCATGCTGCTTGCAATGAAGTCAAGGTTGTTAATATGATCTATAAGCTAAACTTAGGCATTTAAAATACCACTCACACCTAAATTGGATGCTAGAGAATCTGAACTTAGGAGAATTTCAAAACCCCTTGTCTGCCACCTGTATCTGTATGTCTGCTCTTCTTGAGCATACAAAAATCACTGAAACCAATGCCAGCAGTTTTATGGTGCCCTAGATCCCACAAATTCTCAAACGCACCACATCCAGCCATCTCCCCCATCTTGTCATCAGCAGTGGACAAGGCTCCAAAACAGAGACTAGACCCCTAACAGAACATCTGCATCCAACAGCCATATAACTAAAACACTTCTTCAAGAACACCACCAGTTATTTTTCCACTCTGCAAGTAAAGACTTAACCTGAAATCTCCCACATGCTTCCCCTACCTGGGTACTGACCTTTCTGGCCCAGGTCTTGAGCATTTCAGAAGGGAAGACCAAGGGTGCTGTCTCACCTTCGTATGACTATGAAAGCACCCCAAGAATAGTTTTGCTTTCTAATCTGCTTCACAGAACACATTTTAGGACTTCAATATATGTACGTATAACCAGGTATTTGGTGTGCAAAGTAAAAGAGTACATGGACCACCTTATCCCATAGCAAAAGGGAGATGAGACAGACTTAGACTAAGCCCCCTCTCACTGAGGAATAAGAGCTCTAATTCCTTCACACTTAATTCTTACTCATAAGCTACTGACATGACATGTAAGCTAAATTATCCATGTAAACAATGCGGAGGAATCCCAAGCTCCTATCTTTGATCTGTGAATTTGGTAAGACTTTAGAACAGCCACACATTCAGTAAACTTCCATGTCTCTAGAATTCTCCCTGGGAAACACATACCCAGCTGAGCCAGAAGCCTTTCCTGCTCCTGAAGGATCTCTTCCTCAGACATGGACTGCAGCTTCTCCAAGTTCTCTCTGTGAATAGCTTGAACTTCCTCCTCACTTTTCTGGCTTCCAAGACCCTCTCCCGTTATGAGACAAGGCTGCCGAGAGGTCAAAAAGTCACCAGCTTTATCTGTTAGATCAGCAGAGAAAGCAGTTAGTAATTTAATGTGCCTACACCATGATGACTGCATCTCAATTTTGTCATTACCACATTTGCATAATTTGCTTTTTATCTTTGAAGCCAAATTAAAATAGGAGTTAAGAAGTTTAGTTTAGCTTCAAACAAAACTAAAATACTTGGACTGTCATCCCATGTCACAACAAAACGTCATTTCTACCTCATTTCTTTAGGAGTTTTAGGAGGGATGGGGGGGGGGGAGAAAGGAACTTTGTTCCCTTAATG
Organism: Agapornis roseicollis; assembly: GCA_002631895.1. Lineage (NCBI taxonomy): Eukaryota > Metazoa > Chordata > Aves > Psittaciformes > Psittacidae > Agapornis > Agapornis roseicollis. The sequence continues at coordinate 36,802 of NDXB01009474.1, forward strand.
CAAAGCAACAGCAAGAAAACTGGAGCACAATTCACAACTAATGAGCATTCTGCCAAGTTAGTGAATACCAGATACCTTCTCTGTCCGGGACCATCTGAATGGACCATCATTTTGTACTTCAGCTGAACCATGACCCTGACTCAATATTTGTTGAGTGAGATAAAGAATTAAAATTATTAGGTACACCAGTTTCTGGAGTGATACAAAACCTGTTCTCAACACAGGCACGTTTGATTCCAACAACATCCTGTATTCACATATTAGAAGTTCCAGCAGCGGGGCATTTTTCCTACCCTGAGCAGAATCAAGTCTCCTTTTAACACCTGATCTAAATCCTTTGTAAAGGCTCATTTAGTTTAACTCCAGTAGCCAGCTAACATGCTCTTTTGGCCAGAATGAGACCCTCCAGCTGTCCTGTAGCCCACTATACAAGGGCCTGACTTAGTGTCTTTATTCCTTATGTTTTGTTCATATGCTCCAAATAGTAACTTGGAACATCCCTATGACACTAAACCAGCCAACCCTGAAAGCATCAAACCCCTGTTAGAATAGCAGCAATGACACTCTTCATAACAGCAGTAAGGTTTGATGTAATTTCCACACCAGTTGTCTTGCTCATTGAGAAGATGAGAAGACAGAGTGACCTGGGAAAAGATTCAGTAAGCCTCCCACCATCAGCAACTAAGCTGAGGGTTACCATGCACAAACATGTTGTTACTAGAAGAAAGGGAGCTCCCCCTCTTCTCTTCTTCCTTCTAATGATCCTGCCCAACAATTCTGCTGAGGAGGCCCAGCCATTTTCTGATCCCTCTGTTGTGCTATTACATTTCAAAAGCATTCTACTTCAGGAGGATCACAGCCCTCAGGCTGCTGGATTTCCCCCTTTTGAGATTTTTCAGACAGAAGTACACATGCACAATTGTAAGAGGCTATTAGGCAAGCACAGTATACTGACCTGGATGGTGGATTTGTGCATGGCAGTGCACGGCACATCCAGGCATTCTCTCACCAATTCTCTGACAAGAGTCAGGGCAGAGAGGAACTTGGGTAAACAGTGATAACCCTCAATCTGGCCTCTATATCAATGTGAAAAGGATGGGTGTCATGGAAAAGCCCAGACACATGGTGGTCCTAAGTAAATAGTAAATAAAAGTCCAAGACAAAAAATACAAATGTCTGGATATTCTGGTACCAGCTGTATTGGTTTCATCTTTCCTTGTCACGCTTCTGTCAGACAAGTAACTGCTGGAGGTGGCACTGACTCATCAGCACTGCCTCACAGCCTTCCTTATGAAGCAAAGCCACAGTTTCATGGCAGCAGATCTGGTGACGGAAGACTGAGCTTTCAGCTCCCAGGTAGGAGTGAGAACCTGCATCAGAGTGGTCTCAAATGCCTTCATGAGGCACAAGAACCACCCTCTTCCTAAAATTGTGGGAATCAAGGATGAAACAAGAAAAACTTTACATACAGTAGAGAGAAAAAAGGAAGACAAGGACCTTGAAAAATCTGTTTGGGCTTGTGCAAAGCAAAAAAGAAACCAGCAAGAAAGCTAACCCAATTTTCAGAATGTTAATTTGGGTCTCAGACCACTTCAAATCCTTGTCACGCCACAGACATTCCAAGGGACCTCGAGATTCATAAACTGAGGACAGAAGTGCTACCTTACTTTAAAAATAAGGTGCAGTGATGTTACAGTTACGAAGGCTACTTAAATACAGTAGGTTGGGTAAGCAGAACCTTCTCCACTCACCATCCCTGGAGACAAGGAAAGGTGCCTTTTCTGCTGATCTCTCAGGACCCTGGGCATCCGGAGCAGCAGATCCCATTTGCATGCATTCGGCAGCAGAGGGGGCTGTTGCTGCCTTTTCAGCAGCTCTTCTCGCTGCCATCTTTTGTGCAAAGATGCTTTTCCTTCCAGATGCCACCTTCACCTGCAACCAGGGAAGCCATGTGTCACCTCTTTCCAGACTCCCCCGCACACCTGCCACTAACAAATGTATAGATCTGATCCTAAAGACTCCTTCAGATCAGGTTTTGGGACGTGATACAGAGAAGCTGTTGGCATCCACCTGCATTTTCCATACGTGTGCTATTCTTATCTTAACGCGGGTTTTAATACTAGAACAGAAAGACAAAAACATTACTGTTTTTTCTACCTAGATAAGGAAGATGATTAAGTAGAAGTGAATTCAACCCAGGCAAGTACACCTAAAATATCACCAAACACAACAGTTCCAGCTTTCCTGCTGTTCAGAAACTGCATAGCTGACTACTTTGGATTTCTGAGGATAAAGAAGGCTGTATTGCACTGTGCTCACCACAGGCTTGGAACAGGCTTCTTATAAGGTGATTAGAGAGCAGCAGGGTGAAAAGACCTACACAGTAAGAAATGGGCACCTGGTGCTAAAATAATCCTGACTAAGTTACTGTGTTGCTTGCCTAGGTGATGGAAGGACATGGCTGTGAACAGCTTTGCACAGGATGCACAAGAAATCCAAAGCAGACTAAGCAAAAAACCTCTTGCATATCCCCAGCCCAGAGAAGCAGCTCAAAAGACAGTCTGAACACTGTGCAGCTGCTTTGTGCACTTCTGCATTAGATAAACAGAAATGGTAGTTTCAAAAGTATCACTCTTTTTAAAAAGCTGTCCTTCAAAGTAAGCTACCTCTTCAAACCAACAGCTATCAATCACATACAAATTCCCAGCATCTGACTCCTACTCAGCCAGCAGCTCTTGCTATTGCAGCAATGCCTGGTGATAGCAGCCATGGTTTCCAGCTTTGAAGTCTCGGAAATTATGCCAAGATCCAAAAAGCTGCAAAATATAATCTGTGCAACCACACTCAACTGTCACGTCAGGAGAAACCAGGTGCAGCTTCAGTAAGTATGGACTTAAACCTTGTGGATAAATTAACAGAGGTTGGTCCTCAGAGAAAAACAGAACAGGATCAATTCTATTACAGCAGCACAGATTTGAAACACCTCACTAAAGTTAGCTGAAGGGGATCACCTTTTTCCTAAACCTAAAGGATTCCAGTGTTATTCAGCTGCGGGGTGTGAGCTACCAAAATGATGGCAACTTGACAGAACTCTCTCCTAAACTAAGGTAGCAAATGTGAGAGAGATGATGAGCTAACTCATAACCTCCAGCAGGCCAAGTCACTTATTTTGAGCCCTATCACCCACCAAGCATCAGGCTTTGTTGTGACCAAATTTTAATCATGAATAAGGTAGTGTAAAACAGCTGCTCCCAATCTTACCTCACTTTTTATCTCAGAGCGGTGAAATGTCCTTGGAAATGGGTCTCCAGTGGGCACTGGCATGGTCACTGCTGCTGCACTTGTGTCTCGCTCCTGCAGCAAGAAATTAAAGCCCTGTAGAAACCATCACATATCATTTTATATCATTTAGCTATGAGTGGACTCAAAATCTCTCAGCTCTGCAGCTCACAAGCTTCCTGCTGCGTCACTGTCAGGATCAGAATACCTTGTGCTTATTTAGAGACAAAGTGAGGCTATTTTCCAAAAGGCTGGGCTGCCAAACTCCAAGAATCAGAGGAAAAAATCTGGCCCAGTGCAAGGCAATGAGAACATCCTCCTTAGAAAGTCCAGAAATTCACCCAAATCTGCACTGGAGCACATACCTGCATGCAGGCAGCGTGACCTGTAGGCAATCTAGACTGGAAAGCAGACTCAGACCCATATTTAACTGACAGCAAAAATAGCCACAAAGAACTTTTCTTTCAAGGAGCTCCCTGAAGGAGCAGTTGTAGCACAACTGCAGTGCTACAACTGCTTCACTACACTGGAGACATAAAAAGCAGCAACAGAACCTTTCATCCTTGTCCAGTTAGTTCACAGCATTCAAAAAAAGAAAGGAAAACCAACCAAACCACAAACCAACCAAACCCCAAACTAGAGCATCATATAAAACCTAGACATACAATAATTTTGCTAAAGACTGCTGTGATGTGTCGATCGTGACTCTCCAGTCTTTCCTCTGGATCTTCATCCTCAAAGTGGACACAGGCACTTTTGACCTTTGACTTTTTTGGAGGAGCTGGAGTTAGAGCTGGCAAAGTATCAGGAAAATCTGGGGAAGGGAAATAATAAGTTAAAAAAAAGCAGTAAGGTTACTCATACATAACTATTGTGCAATAGGCATCAGACCAAGGCTCCCTAATAACATCTATTGCTCCAATGAGAAATCAAGATGAGGAAGTGAGGATGCAAGGAACCCTGTCTCTGACTTGCACTGGGTAGTGAAGAGAAACATACTCAATTTTATTAGTTATGTATTGGCACCAAGGTCTTTTCAATGAGCTCCATAAACAGGAAAGGGTACTGAGGTCTGACTGCAAGTATTAAGGGAAGAAGCAAGGCTTTACAGAAACAAACAGTGTCCTTGCAGGTTATGTTCAAGCACAATTCCACTGCCAGCTCTAACAGTTAGTATTGATGGAGGAAAACAAAACTGTAGGAAGGCAGCTTATCAAGCTAGATCTGCTGGCAGAATGCTGGAGCTGTTAGCAGAGCTAAACCTCAGAGACACTGGGAACAGGGTCTGGACAGACTGCAAAGTAAGCACTGAGCGTCCAATAGGTATAAATCACAGAAAACACTTCTTGCATTCAGGATGGCAAGGTACCACAAAAGGCAAACACGTTGCAAAAGGCAACGTGTTGGAAGTGTCGTTCTACTGGATGCCAGTAACACTGGACCAGTGTGTTTCCCAACAAGGCCAAGAACAAACTATACTGCAAGGAAGACACACATGCAGGGCAAAATGAACTCTGAGTTGAGAGGGAGGTGAAAATACAAGTGGTGAGGAAGACAGAGAGAATTCTGGTAATCCAAATAAGCCCACAAGGGAAATTACCATCCAACATGACCACATCCTTGCTGTCCTGTAGCGGGGGTCTCTCAGCATCTGTGGTCCTTTCCTCCCCTTTCCTCTTGTCTGCTTTCTTCACAACCTTTACTGCAGGCAAAGCTCTGGCTGCCAGGAACTGATTTTGAAAGTGCAGCAGGTCTGCCTCAGACTCCCCAGGCTTTGGTCTCGACAACATCCTGCCTTCTTGCTCTTGCAACCCAGTCCTGTGTCCTGTTCACATGGAAACTACTGCAGATGTGGAAAGCTGGTTACAGAATTGTATTTCCTGGAGAGAGGATGGGAACAGCAAGGGAAAACTATTAATTTTTGTCCCACTCTGCTGTTCCAGTACATATCACAGCCACCCTACTTCAGGATCATCTCAGGACACAACTAGTTGTACCAGAGTGCCAGACAAACCATTCACCTTGTTCTTCATTGCCAGAGAACATGCTAGTAGACAAGCCAACACCTGGTCTAGCAGCCAGCTGGAAGCAGAATGGCATCATTCCAGCAAAATGCCAGCCAATAAGTGCATCACTGCCAGAGTGCCAACAACACAGCCTTGGATTTGCAAAGCCACAGAAGCACCTAGTCCAAGACAACAGATTTGGCTTTCTCCATTATCAACACCAACAAGAAACATCAGAGACATAATCTCATGCAAATCTTCCCCCTCCAGCACAAAGTCTTCTCTGAATCCCAGTATTAGCATTCCTGTCAGGATGAAAGAGCCTGTGCATGTAGATCTGGACAATGCACTCACTCTCACTGACTATGCTCTCCTTCATGCTCGTATCTCCCAAGTGAAAAGTTTTTCTTCGTTATCTAGTCCTTCTGCTCTAGCTCTCTTCTCTCTCTGTCTTTCACTGCCCTCTCATTGGCAAAAGTCATGCTATTTCTAAGCATTTTCATTCTCTGCCCAGGCCAGTATTAAATGGAAAGTCAAGGATGGCATTTATAAAGACTTCTACTTCTGTGCATGTAAGAATTTACTGCGAAGGCAATTATTCCTCTTCCGTTCTGTTGGGCATGAAAATACTTGTGAGTATTATTCTCACCTCTTATTCCCAGAGCCTGGGACCATCAATCTATTTCTGACAGGCAGCAAGTAAAGTGTTTGCAAATACATTTCACACTAATTGAGTCACTGAGCAGCACTAATGCTACAGACCTGACACCTCCCACACTTGGTATGTTGAAATGTTTGGTACATATTTGACCTCTTCCACTTTTCAAAAGCTCATCAGGACTCAATGATAATTTATTGTGAAGTAGGGAAGGGAAGTGGATGTGGATTTTAAAACTGCAGTTATGTGCCATATGGGTAGGCTGTACATATGAAAAAATGCAAAGCTTGGAAGTGAATCTGTTTTAATCTAAGACCAAAGCAAAGCTCAACCCTTGTGCAGATACAGCCACTGCTCTGAAACCAATGTTCTGTCTTATGCTATTTTCATACTTCATTGTAAAATATGTGAAGAGATATCTTGTGGAAAGCATACTAACAGACACAAAAATAACTTCATGCAGTATTTATCACCTACACTTGGAATAGTTGCACTATTTTCAGGGTCCTCATTCTTGACCAAGGTTAGTTAGGTGTGATGCTGCTGGTTCAAAAAGCACAAAGAGCTCCAGAGAGTTCTACATTTGTTACCTTTCTAAAATCAAGGCCTCAGTGTAAAACCACAAACCATGTAAGACTCTCTGAAATTCTTTTTCATGCCCCCTACTTTGTGCAAATGCTGGACTAAACCCATTCAGACTTCAAAGTTTTGTCTACCAAAACAAAGTGGATTTTCAGAGGTTTCAAGGTTTCCAGGGGCTCCATTCACTTCAGCACTCCATGGCTGAGGACCCAGACTTCTTCATCCAATGCCAACATCACGAGCTAGTTGCTTGATTTCAGACATCTCAAAACACAGATCTTAATGAAAGCTGTAAGCTCAAGAGTCCCAGAACAACAACTTCCAATTACACCAAGCCTACATACAGCACAAGGAGCAGCAAGGGGCACTTCCCTGTACCCTCCGAACAACAAAACCCAATCCAAGCACTCATGGAAAATGCCCGATTTCTCTATCAATGCTGTCAAGGACATCTGTGGAACACTGCCGTTAGCAAAGGCTACTTCAGGCCAGGAAGGGAATGGGGCACACTGCTGTGGTGCATTGCTACTGTTGGAGGAGGACTTAACAAAAACACTCCTGGGATGTCACTGTGGTTCTGACTGACGCTGAGAAAGCAGAAACACTCCCTTTCAGCCCTGTTTCTTTGCAACTGCACAGCAAATCTGCAGCTTCTGCAGACAGCTCCCTTTCTGTGTACTCCTAGCATAAGCACATACCTATTGCTGTTAATTTATGGAGCTTTCTGCCACAACAGGGGCTCCAATAGTCATACTTCAGTTGATAGGTCCCTCTTTGATATGCATAAGTAGCACCACCATGTATCAGAAGCCAAGTGTTTCATGCCCTATCATCACAGGCTTCAAAGCCAAAATGAGGATGATGCTAAGATTAACAGACATAAGCAAAGTGTGCTGCTAATCTTTCTGAAATAAGCCTCTTCCACACAGAGATCTCCATAGACTTGTACAAGTCTCTGTGTACTAAAATAGCTAAAAATACAGCAGGCCTTGAAACTGCCCTCATTTGCCTGAAGAATTGTCAGGCACAAGAAGCCAGCTATGCAGTCACTGTCTAAAAAAGTTAGTTGTTATTCCAGGAACCCTTTCCTCAAAGTCACTCTTTCCTCCATGTAGATACAGAGGCCACCCAGAAGAGTTACAAGATGGCAATACAGAGGTGGGTGCTAATTTGGTAAAAAAGTAACTAGAAGCTTTAAAAGTGTTCTTTCTATGATCCAACTGGGTCTAGAAATTTAATACAACCAAGGCCTCTAACTTGGTCCTTCTGCAGTCCAATGAGCTAAGAACTGCTTAAATACATATGGAACTTACAGACAGACAGGATGTAGTGAAAAGAGTTTGCTTTCCAATGGTACCTTTTTCCATGCCCCATAAAAGACATCTAAGAATGCTGGAAACAGTCACCTGGCCATCATAAAGAGAAACTCTTACCCATCAGAGCGCAGAGAAAATATGCAAGAAAATTAACACAGTAGTGATGATCAGAACTAATCCCAGCATCCTGTGGGTGGTTATCTCCAATCCTGCAGCTGGCTACTTAAGAGGTAACCACACACAAACTGTTCACCCAGACGAACCACCATCTAGCCAACATATGCAGCCTCATGAGGATATTGTCATAGGAACACATGTAAGGGATCAGAAATGCTGTCAAAGGGCCACAAGCACCTATACATACCTGCTACTGCTAAACCCAGCACAATACCAGAGCACAGTGATTATTCTGGGAACACACTATCATCTGCTGTTGTACTTTCTGTTTGCATTTAAAGTCTCAGTAAGTATCTTTCTGTCATGATCTGGACTTTCCAAGGATACTGTTTGAAAAGCCCACCAGTGCTGCAGGAAGTTTTACAAATGCAGCTGAGATCAATGGTCTGAGCCAGGCTACAAGAAGACACAAAAGCACAGAAAGCAATAAAGCACAGACTGCTTCGCATGTCCAGCACTTGTTTAATTTTGGATTAACTGGCTTCAGATCGAGTGTAAGCCTGTACCAGAGCATCACAAAGAATGGCATTTACCTTACAGATAAACTGAGGTCTACAATACTCCTCCAGTGCTTTCCAGAACCAACATTTAAGCTTTGGAAGCATATTACCAACCCCTGCCACTACTCTCAGCAGACATAAAACATGAGACACAGCATCTGAGCAAAGTACCACCCCACTCCTGGCCAAGACTTTTACAGGTTCCATCAGGCTACAAAGAACTGCACTTTAATTGATATAATCCAATACCATTAGGAGGGTTATTTCATTCTAGCCCAACTGCATTTGCAATGCAATTTTCTTGCACAGCAGCAGAGCCCCACAGCCCAAGGGAGACACGTAACAACAAAGCCGTGAACTAGACACAGTTCTATAACAGAACCATATCACATTACAGTCTGGGCTGGAAGAGACCTTAAAGCTCATTCAGTTCCAACCTACTGCCATGGGCAGGGACACCTTCCACTAGACCAGGCTGCTCCAAGCCCCGTCCAACCCAGCCTTGAACACTGCCAGGGATCGGGCACCCACAGCTTCTCTGGGAACCCTGTGCCAGCGCCTCAGCACCCTCACAGTAAAGAATTTATTTCTAATATCTAAACTAAGTCTCCCCTCACTCAGTTTAGAGTCACTACACCTTGTCCTTTCCCTAGCTGCCCTTTTAAAAAGCCCCGCTCCAGATTTCCTGCCAGCCATTTTAGGCATTAGAAGCTGCTCTAAGGTCTCCCAGGAGCCTACTCTTAACCAGGCTCAGCAACCCCAACTCACACAACCTGTCTTCACAGGGGAGGCTACCTCCTTCAGAGGGGAGATAACCAAAGAGAAAAGGTAGCAAGTAAATGTAAAACCAAAGAATCAACTCTCACTCCTATCAGATTTGGGTCAAAGAGGAGTACAAGATACTGCTATTACAATCAGTGCCTCGAAGTATCATATTTCTTCAGACCTGTTGGTTGAAGTAATGAATTAAAAGGAGGGGCAAAGAGGCACATCTCAGTCTCTCCAAGGCAGTTCATCAGTCAATGGAAACATACAACTCCTCTGCTTCAGTGGTCAATGAAAGCCTCACTCAGGATTCTTGGCTACTTTGCAAAAAGGTGATGTACATGCTCTATTCTGTCACAAAAACACTTTCTGCACACAATAGTGTAATGACCAAAGCCCAGGCTTCACAAAACAGGCAGTAACTTCTATGGGCTATAGGGAAAGCAGATACTTGTCAGGATGCTCCTCCCACGAGGAAACAGCCAGCCAAACCTACAAGAACATCTCCTCAAAGAGGCTCCACATCTCACGCTGGTCACATCAGACTCACTGACTGTTACTTTGCCCACCAGGCACATAACATGTGCGTGCACACACACAGCACCTCGCCTGCAGAAACGTTGACGTCCCCAGCTTGCCTTAAGACTCCCTGCAACCAAGAGATGGACTCAGTATGGCACGAAATAAAACTAAAAGCGAAGAGCTGCTATTAACAAACTAACGAGCAGATACATCCCGACACTCCCACCGCTAAGCGACTCTAAACCGACGTCTTACACCCGCAGGCGAGGCCCGGAGCCTGGCAGGGAGCTGCTCGGCGGAGGGACCCACCACCACAGTGACCGCAGAGCGACCGCGCCGCCCAGCCGCTGCCCCGGAGGCCGCACGGCTCCTGCAGCCACGCTCCTCTTTACGCTCCNCTCGGCGGAGGGACCCACCACCACAGTGATCGCAGAGCGACCGCGCCGCCCAGCCGCTGCCCCGGAGGCCGCACGGCTCCTGCAGCCACGCTCCTCTTTACGCTCCAGCACAGCCGAAGCCCTGCGGCCGCACGGACCGCCCCGGGCAAGGCCGAGCCTAACGCTGTACCCCGCGGCCCAACCGCGCCCGGCCGCACCGCTCACCCACACCACTTCCGCCCGGCCCCGGGGAGGCTACTTCCGCCCGGCCCCGGGGAGGCTACTTCCGCCCGGTGTAACGTCACTTCCGCCCACGCTTACGGTCACCGCCTCGGTGCTGAGGGGTGAGCTGGCGCCATTTTCTCTTCCCTCAGGGGTGCCGCCCACTGCGTCCACAGGGTTGCGTGCTTGGTGTGTTCCCTCAGTCCTTGTGAGGCAGGTGCCTTTGCAGGCTTTCCCGCTGGCTGGAAGAAGGTGTGAGCAGGGTCTCCGCTGCTGCTGGTGTTTGTGGGAGTAACTGAACTACGTCTGCGGGCTTGCGCGTAGCCCGGGCAGTCCCAGTGCAAGTTCTCTCTGAGTTCTTTCGTTGGGTATAAATGCAGGGCACCTGAATCAAAATAGTGTGTGTCAGCACGTCAAGAAATACGTGTATGTAAATGCAGAATTTGTGCTTTTTCATTTTTAGAGGGCATTGATATGCCCGAGACTAAACGTGTTTCAGGAGAGCGGATACATAAAGCTGCATAAACATGGCTATAATTTATTATTCATGCCTAATTATTCATTTATTATAAACTCCATGCATTGTTAGGAACTACTGTAGAGCTGTCAGAACTTGCAGCAGCATGGATTTTAACATTGGGTTTAGTGCTTGGTCGCCTTTCAGCCTTTTTACCTGAGAGATGAATTCTGTGAGCACGGGACCAGGCTGAGATTGTCATTCGGGCTTGGGCACCAGCACTGGTGTGCCCACTGTTTGGGAAGCACTCACCAAAAATCCCCTAATGCCTTAAGGAATGCAGCACTTTCCAGTCTACTGGATCTCACTGGGTCTTTTATCCCTTCAGAAAGCTGTGATGCTACAGCAAAATCATAGAAGAGTGAGAAATGGTTAAGATCATCCAGTTCCATGGGCAGGGACACCTCACGCTAAACCATGTCACTCAAGGCTCTGTCCAGCCTGGCCTTGAACACCACCAGGGATGAAGCATTCACAACCTCCCTGGGCAACCCATTCCAGTGCCTCTCCACCCTGAAATTACAACCAGAAACAAGTTTTATGTATTACAAGCATTGGAAGCATTTAAATCTATAGAAACCAAGATAAACCTTCATCCTGTCAACAGACAGCCAGTCCTAACCAGTGGTGGGGAACTTGGCTGTGATGAACACATACAAAACTGAAATTCCCAGTGAAAAGCCTGGACAGAAAACATCACTCTCAGCTCTGTGCCTGCTGACCAGCACCCGTGTTCTGAGGTGTTGAGGCTGATAACTGCATGCTTTTAGGTCGTTGAGCCCTTCTTGAAGTAGGAGCCACCAAAATCATTCAAAGATACCCCATTAGACCAAGTGACTAAGTAGCCAAGAGTGACCTCAAGTCTAATGTGGTGAGCTTTTGGCTCTGGCACAGGTGTCTGAGCAGTTACTCCGATTACATCTGGTGCTTATGGGTGCCCTTAGCAGAAAAAGTAGAGCTGCTCTTAATTATATTTGGAGATTCTCAGAAGGGAGTCTCAAGAGTGTTGGGAGTGCTTCTCTGATGCTGCCCTTCCAGACTGCAGTTTGGCTGGTGGAGCTCTACTTTGCATTCCCTGAAGGATCTGGAATCACATTAGAGTCAATTGTAGTTCAGGAATAGCAGTGACTGCTGAGAAACGGGATGTCCAATTCTCCATTTCACTGAAATCAACTGTTATCTTTCCACCACCATCTGCCACCTTAGTTTGTCATTCCCGATTTCTGCTGGTTTGGGATGAAAGAAACACTTTGAAATAATTGTTCAGGTTTCTTGCAGTTAAACCTCAAGAACAGCAGTTTACTCTCCTTCCTCAGTGGAGCTGCTCAACATTGTTGGTGGCTCCAGGACTCTGTTGCTACTATAGGTCTGGCTGATCAAAGATGGAAGTTTAAGGTGCCTTGTTGATCATATGTTGTTGCTTGTGGGTCTGTGAAAGCTGAAATCAAGATCCATTGGAATCAATGGATTGTGTCTCTGCTTGAAGCAAAAAGTGGAACTAGTATTTTAATGTTTCGCACCGCTCATCTTCAGATCAGACAAGAGAGCACCACTGATCTTACAAAAGAGTTTGGCAGATACACTGGTATGAGCAGAAGACCTCTTGCACATCAAGGTTTGCTGATGCTAAACTTAGGAACAATCTTCCATGGACCCAGATGAAGAAATTTGGATTCTCTTACCTCTCAATGAGGCAGGGAGGCCTTGGCAGTGGTTGCTTTGGAATGTGTTTGGGGTAAGTGTTGGGACTGTTAAAACTGTCTTACAACCGCTTATGAGGTTGAGCTGTTCTGACTCCAGGGACTTTAATAACTAATTGTAAGGTCATTTTGACCTTACTAATGTTGTTAGTATTGAAATGACATAAATAAATGACTGTTAACCCAGGGAGAAAAAGATACCTGAGAGGTGTTACAGGATATTTGACCCTATGTGTCTTTAATTGAGTCACTTTGGTAAACTGGATGGCCTGAGTCAGGAAAGGGCCTATCTGAGTTACAGTTCTTCTTTTCCTCTTAAGCCCAGGAGAGGTGCCTATGGAGACATAAACAATCGCTACCTGAATTTTGGTTTGCTTGAGTAGTCCCTTGATTCTAATCATTATAAAAACTAACTTTGTTTCTTGCTTTCTGCTGAAGTAAGCCTCTACCTTTCTTCAATACTTCTCATGTGAATGATCAGCACTGAACTTTGCAAAACCAACATGTGTTATTTGAGTTATATCTAACCTGAAACTAACCTGAAGGTCAACCAGGCAGAACTGGTCAGTATCCAGGGGCAGTAAACCTGTCCTGAGTGCAGGGTGGCATTCAAACCTGACAGCCACAAACACTTTTCCTCCCTGATTTCTCTCCTGCTGCCTGCACAGGTTCTGTGGCCACACACAGCGTCTCTTGGTGTGCATGTGAAGTGGGTAAATAATCCTTTTTTTTTTTTTTTTGTGAGAAAGATATAAATACATACTCAGAATATATTCAGTTTTAATTACTGCAAGACAGGAATACTTCCCATCGAAACTGCCAGAGTTTTATGTATCTTTTCTTCATTCCATTAATTATTTACCTTCAGTTTTAATAATACAGTTAAGGGCACTATATATAGCTTTAGCTCTATCAATAAATCATGCATGTGCATTTTCATATTTATCCTATAAATTGTAAGTACCAGCACATTTGCATGGATCTGATAAACTATTCTAGCAGAGAAATTCCCACCAGAACATCGCTAAGAGGCTTCGGAGGTGCACTCAAACATCCCTCACTTAAGGAGAGCTGCTTTATGACATTTTTAAAGGTTGTCAGCCCTAACAATCTCACTCATCCCCTTCTTCTACTTTGCCACAGGCAAATAGATCCACATGACCTTCTGCAGAACAGTTTTGGTCTTCCAAACCAGAGAGAAGCATGAGAGCCTACAGCCAAATGCTTTCTCAAGGGATCAGAATTACAAAGGCAACATGGCAGTGGCTTTGGTGGGATTAGAAAGGCTAAATCTGTAAATGCAACAGTATTACCCGTGTTGCAGCAATGATAAATATTAGGATGCGTTGTCTAAGGAGCAGGTGACCAAGGAAACAGGTAATCCTAGTGGTTTGTTGCCAGAAGACAGAAACTGGAGTTGAGAACATAGTAGCTGGAGAGCTGGGTGGTGAACAGCACACAGCACATTCTGCTTGGGAATGGGAAACAAATGGTAATAAGGTATGGGTCCAAGATACAAAGTCCTAAACTGTTTTCCCTTGTAAAAAAGAGTCTGGTAGGACAAAATGTTCAGTAGTAAGTTGTCACCTGTGCTAAAGGTTCAACTCTGCAAGGGGCCAAGCACTGAACTCAGAAGGAATGGTAATATATCATGCCTCAAAGGAGTAGTTGCACCAACATCTGCAGGATCCATCGAGAGCCCTGAACCAGCAGAGCAGAGACATACAAGCAATGTTGTCATCATAGCACATCAGGACTCTTTGTAATAGTAAAAAAAACTACACATGTTGGGAAAGAAATGTATGTGCACAAGAGCAAAACTGCATTGTAATCAATCAGTGGCAGTTCTCTTGCTGCTGAGAGAGCATGGTGGGTGAGCAGAGATAGTGTGTGTGTCTGAACCATGGAATCATAAAACAGTTTTGGTTGGAAAAAGCCTTAAGATCATCCAGTTCCAGCCCACTGCCATGGGCAGGGACAGCTCACACTAGACCATGTCACCCAGAGCTCTGTCCAAGCTGGCCTTGAACACTGCTAGGGATGGAGCATTTACCAGTTCTCTGGGCAACCCATTCCAGTGCCTCACCACCCTCACAGCAAAGAATTTCTTCCTCATATTCAACCTGAACTTCCCCTCTTTAAGTTTAATCCCATTTCCCCTTGTCATATTGCTACAGTCCCTGATGAAGAGAATTATCTTCTGATAGCCACCCACAGAGCCTTGAGTGGCTTTTTCTGCAGCTCTGGTCTACTTTTGGGGTGGAACCTTAGGACTCTGTGTCAGAAACACTTCACTGAGCAAAGGCTGCTGGGCATCCCTGGAACTAGGTGAAGCAGGGATATTTTAAAGCAAATCTCTATTTGCTCACCAATAAAACTCAGGCATCCATGCCCAATGTGAATTGATTTAAACATGGAAGTGAGGGGGAAGGGTTGCATATTTTAAAAGCCCAAAGGAGTAAAATATTTACTCATCCCTAGCAATGCATCTGCCGAACATTATGTTGGCTTTTGACAGTTAGCATGGGCTTTCCTCTCCATTGTTTTTTTTTATCAATTGTTTCTATAGAAATGCTGGTTTTATCAGACAAAATGAAAATATCCTGAAATAACACATCTTCAGCAAATAAAGCTATTTCTCACTCAGACTATATAATATCTCTATATCACAGTCTGTACCACACTCATTACAAGCTCAAAGTAAAACCCAGCTAAAAACTGGCTGCCACAGCTGAGACTCCAGAGAACAGACTGCTGTGGAAATTAGAAGGGGCAGTCAAGCAAATGTGTTTCTCAAGTCAGGTCATTAAAACAGTGCCTCTGAAGGGTATTGCAGGTAAAAATCAGTGTTTGCAGAGATGGTGAACGTGTCGTCATTGACACTGCTTCACAGAAGGCTGATATGAAAATGGTCTCTGAGGTGACCCTGCCTGACAGTGCCCTCTGCCCCTGCGAGCACTGAGGAGAACAACAGCTCTGAAATCCAGCTTCTCTGGGCTGAGGACAGTATCTCTCATGGCTGCTGCTTCGGGATGTGTCTGCCAGAATCTGAGCAACATCGTGGATGCATTCATGTCTACTCTCATAGGTTTTAAAGGAAGCCTGTCAAAATGCCTAAGCCTGATATTTCACACAATTTAAGACAGTTTAAGGCACTGGATATGCTGAGATGATAATCCTCCATGGCAAATCACCTGAAGCACTGGCTGTTTTGTTGTCAGTTCAGGATTTGTTCCTTTCTTTTCTTCAGATTATTTACTGTTGGATCATGGGGAAAACCTTATACTTCTGCAGCTGAACAGCATGAGAGTGATTGCATATGTGCTTTATCCAGATCCCATCTGTACTAGCCAGAATGTATACTGAAAAGAGCACCATGGGAAGCTCACCTTTTCCATAGGAAGCTCCAATTCATATACCCTGGGAAAGGAAAACATGGCCTCTGCAATGCACTCACTTTGGGGAGCTCAATATGCGGTGTAAGGTGCATGCACAGCAGCTAGCTAGTACTGCCAGTGGACCCAAGCCTGAAGTACTTAACTCTAAATAGCTGTGCTAATGCTGCTAGATCTGCCAAGAGTTTCTAACAGTGATGATTGTGATATAAGTGGGCTGGCAAAACTAACTGCAGTCACATAGAGTTGGGGTTTTGCCTTCATTTGGAAACATATAGGGCTGTTATGGGTAGCTGTGCCTGGTCTTCCTGACTACTTGTCCATGGAGTCTTATGAGGCCAGAGCTGTTTCCACATCTCCTTTGGGGTGACATGAAAAGCTGTGGGTTCCCAGAGGAGCATGCTGGTGGTGGGCTTTTCTGCTTCTCAAGTAGCAGCACACACTGCTTCACCCAACTTGCTGGGCAGGGAGAGACAAGCAGCCTAATGAGAAACAACTGTCTAAAAGGACACCCATCAAGGTGTGAGAGACACCTAGAAGAGAGATATTCTAAGAAAACTACCAGAACCGTACTGTTATTACATGGGATATCTAATACCTAGATGTGGACCTGGTATGTAGTGCCAAGTCACTTCTGAACTCTGTTGCCATTGAAGAAATGGCTTTACACTCTCTTTTTCCAGTTCTTGTGAAGTTTGGTGTATGCCTGGCACCAGGACAGGACTTTCCCTCACTGGTGGTACTTGGAGATGGAACTGAAATCAGCAAAAACCTTCAGCTATACTCACTTCTCTACAATGTTGATGTGAAAGCTTCTTTCTTGAGCACTCTTTTATGCTCATTATCTGAGTAACAACAAGTTCTTTTCAGTGTTGTTGGGGATTTTATTCTTATTTATCATGTTATTTTCAGAAGTATTTATAGCTGTTGTGATCTCTCATGGCAGTTGGCTACATATGAAGTTGTCAGTGGCCAGAGGAAAGCTCACAGGCAGAGAGCCTCCCTTCTGTTAGTGGTACCATTAGCAACACCAGCATTTAAAAGCCCTGTTCTTCAGTAGATCACGCCAGTGCTTGCCCAGTGTCACCGTGCATTGATTGCTCAGATGCATGTGTGCATCTTTTCATTTTTGTTTGTCACTGAAGGCCAGGCATTTTAAAAATCTCTTTGACACTGGACAGCATCCCTGAGTGCTGGCAAGTTGCCTTCTAGAGACATACAGCAGCAGCAACTGCCCAGCTTTCTTCCCATGGGGAAATGTTGGGAACTCTCCAATTCATTTACTTGCCTCTGGAATGGCACTGTCCAGATGGCTATTCTGCATTAGAAGTGAATGTGGAGGTCAAAAGGATTTGGGCTGCTGAGCTTAACTTGGGAAAGAAATTAGCCAAACCCCATGTTAGTTACATGTTTCCTGCTAAGGACCAGAGGTATTTGCTATTCTTCCAGCCATACATGCCTTATTTTGGTGCTTGGAGCCACTGGTGATTTCCTAGCCTAGGACTGCTGCTCTGCCCAGCTTCTGTGTCTAAGGACGTCTCTTTCCTTTTTAAGGTAACAAAATGTGGGCAGATTCTTCCATTGCTACTCACTTCCACTTACGAAGTCCCTTGGTGTTGAAGAAAGAGAATCTGGGGGCTCAAATTCCCCCTCGTTGTCCATAGCACCCCACTGGAATGCCTTTACTATATTTGCAAAAAAAGTTTTGTCACCATTTGCTCCATGGCAGTGTGTGGACAGAACCTGGCTAACATTAATCTGAGCTACCAAGTCCCACTGAAAAGCAGGGTACATCAGCTCAGGCTTGGAACATGAGGAGCAACAGCAGCCTCAGAGGATGCTGATGGACTATTGTAGGCATGACTTTTTGCTCTGCCTGTCTCTCAGATCTGTCTAGTTTTATGCAGATATGTTCGGCATACATGGAATAGGAAATGTCAGCACCTGCAGAAAACAAAATCCCTGTGCACAAAGGCTGATGTATCTCTAGGTCTCTCATCCTGCTCATGGCTCTTCATGTCCTACCTGGGGCTGAGAGGGCAGTATCTCTTCTTGTCTCTGTCTGTGGAGGCTGGAGATGTTCACCCTCACCAGCAGCTACAAAAAGGAAGAGCTACAGTTTGAAGCAGCAGGAAAAATGGAGGTTTGGGTACAACCAAAGAGTAATCTGTGTTTATTTCTGTTTGCTTCTTGGGAATGATTCTAGCTTTCTCAATGAGAAAGCTCTTGGTGACAGTGATAGGGACAGAACTAGGAAAGATTTTTCAGGACTTAAAGATTAAAAAAAATGGGAAATAAGATGTTATGGGGGGTGGTGATTGTTCAGGTGTTGGAAATAGCACATCAGAGGGATCAAGATGAAGGAAAAACAGAAACAGGAGATGGGTGCCAAAATTGAAAGGCACAAGCCAGAGGAATAGATGAGAAGAAAGAACAGTTCATTCTCAAAGGAAAGATCTAATACCAGTGCATATTCTGGCATATCTGTGCAACGTGACAATAGCATTACTAAGCTTAGAGCTTGAGAATAGGCATTACTGCCACCAGGAAAGAGATGGTAGGAGACAGGGCAGGGATATCTAAGAGAATGGGAGAGAGTATGAAAGCAAAAGTCTGGAGTGTAGAGATGGGCTGAGAAATAAAAAGGCAATGAGCAGTGCCAGAAGATGACAATGTCAGGAGATGAAAAGGAATGAGGAGCACTTCACTCCTCTAGAGATTGTCCTTGTCTTGGGCCTCACATCTGTGAATGTCACTGTGCTTTCCAGCCATGTCAAGTCCCTAGAGGTTTTTGCCTTTGTCAGCACCAACATATTAAAGTATGCAAAGACTTCACAACCTAAGAGACGATATTGCCTTTGCCCTCTTTTCTTCCATGAAGGCAGCAAACTACAAGCACTAGAGGATGTAATCCAAGTGCTAATAAATTATTGATGTCTCCCTTCAGCTTTTTACTTACTAAAAGGATATCAAAGCTCATTTTGTGAATGGTCCAGACAGATTCTCTTTTGCTATATCCACAATTTAATTCACAAATATTGCACTAAGCGTTAATATTAAAACAATGCAGCATTCTCTCTTTACAGGCTTTGCAAAAGATAATAGACATGTTTTGTATTACACAGAATCTGATACAGTGAAGGAACTGCACTTGTGTCTCCAGTAGACATTTGAATTCGTAATTTAAAAACAGCTGAGCTTATTATTAACTAGGAATATGCTTCTTTTTTAATGTTGAAAGCCGGATTGAAAGCCTGTTGAAATCACTGGACTTGCTCCTTATGGATAGTCTGCGCAGTTCTTTGGCAGCTCATACAAGCTGTAGGACAGTATGACTATATATTTAGCAATAACTCCTCTCCTCCAATATGCCGATTTGCATAAGTCAACTAACAAACCATCTGTATTGGAAATACTTTTCCCATTACTGTCAGCTTAGGAGCAGCATGTAGCAGTTTCTTAACAGCATATATTTATGCTGGTTTTTGGAGCAGCAGAGTACTGATTTGAAGTCATTATACTGCAATTTCTCTGGTAGGAGACTCCCCAGGACAGAAAGCTTAATGCTTCTCTTTCAGTAAGGTGCTCTGCAAGTTTTGATGGCCAGAAATGCTGAGGATCTTGATAGCTGTCTCATCTCGAAGGCAGACACCAGCATCCCAGGTATATATTAAAGCAGTACCAGGTCTTTGCGACTTTAGCCCAAATGCTACATCTCACTAAAAAGCAGAACAAAATTCTGCCTGTTACATCAGTGCAATGGCCTCGCTGAGCTCAGAGGAAGAATTATCAATGCTTTCACAGAGGCATGCTCTGAGTGACAGGGGGCTGATCTTAAACAAACTGCAATTCCTGGCTGCACCAGTTTCTGCTTGCTCTGAACAGAGGCAGAAGTACTACAAATACATCTTGTCTCTGCTCTTTTCTAGCTATTTAGAAAGTGAGTGACCAGGCACCAAGCCCAGAGGAGAGCTAATTTTTGCAATATGGTATACATATCTTGCAAGCCAGCCTCCAAACTGCTTGTCACATTTTTGGTGCTATGTATATAAATATTCATAATTAATCTATGTTAGAATAGAGGGGAAGGCTTCTGAAGAACAAAAATAGCCCCTTCAGGCAGCTCATACCAGTGACACTGATCCTCTGTATTTCTGGAATTAAGAAATGAGCTGATCTGCATAGATTTTGCGGTACTCTCTGGAATCCAATCTTCCTTTTTTCCCCTTTTCCTTCAGGTCGTGGTGACCTTGATAACAGATTTGATAACCTTGAATCCAGAGCTAGAGAGGTGGAAATAAAGGCACCAAGTGACAGATGACATTTACAAAGCTTAAATCTCAGGGATAGCAACCTTCATTTTCCCTTCTGCAGATCTTTTTCATCTTTAGTCTTTTTCCCATGTCTTGGTTTCAGGTACCAGCAGAATACTGACAACAGAGCAGGTCAGAAGAGCTACATGCCTGTGCCTTTCAGATTAAAAGCCTGAATTCAATATGGGGCTACATATCCTTGGAGACAACTTCTTCCTTAAAGGTGGCAGGGCCAATTAGCCAGTCCTTGGGGCTGCTTGCAGCTATAACCCAAGAAACAGTCAGGATTGGGTTAGATGAAATAAATCACAGTTTATTCAGTGTCAAAAGAAGAGTGTCTGTGGAAATTAAAAGAAATTAAAAACCTCCATGAATCTGTTCAGGCTGTCCCAAAGCCTGGTGGGTATTAGATGTATTTATTAGAGGCAACTGTTCGGGCTGGGGTGGCAGACAGATCTGATGGGCTGAGCTGTGCCAGGTCCTTGTTTTCTGTCCTTGTCTGACTCGGCTTTCCAATATGATGCTCTTACTCCTGGGCTGCTCGGCTCTCTCAGCTGACACCTTTTTGTGCACAGCCTCTCCCTGCTGTCTGTACCAGTGGGGCCCAGACTGTCACCCCTTCTGCCTTACAGAATATGAATACTTCTTCACAGCTGACACGCAATAAACCAAAGCCCTTTTTTAATACCTCACATCATGGTGCCCTTAACTGGTGCTTTTTAACAGTCCCTAGAGGTAGAAAATTGGCACAGATACAGCATTCAGCCCAGATTTCTCAGCACACAGTTCTCTGGTTTGGCACATTTCCTCTAACCGCAGCACTCCATCATGCCCCAGCACAGCCACAGACACCCATTTCGTAGTGTGTATAAGGTCACTGAAACCATCTAGACAAACGTACATGGGCTGACCAAGCAAAACAGGGGTTTTCTCACTTCCCCTCTAGACCTTGGTGAGAAAGTCACAGGCACTCCTTATACATTCATCACATCTCCTTTCCATGTCCCAGTTGTGACCCTCTCCCAGCCCATCTGGCTCTTATCTCAAGGAGATCATTTCCCATTGTGCTACTTAGGGAAAGGAAATGGGGTGTTTTAAATGTGTGCTTCCATGCAGTTTATAAACCTGTGTTGTATTGCCTTCCACTAGGAGCATTCAGCAGTTCCTCTCCAAGGCTGAGAGGAGCAAAAGCCAGACTACTTTGCACATATATAGTGGATGCAGCTAAATAAATGCTATTCATGCCAGGAGGAGATGTCATCAGGGGAGGACAAGTCACATGTGGCTGTAGCTATGGTGGCAACAGACACACTTCAGTGTGATCCAGAGCCACAGGAGGCAAAGGGAGTTTGTCAGTTGTCTCTCATGGGCATCCTTACACCTCCAAAATGGTGGGCATCAGCCAAGATTTGTACAATGCAATGAATAGCGTGAAACTCAGATGTCAAAGACCCCAACACTTGTAAAAGATTCCAGCTTTAGGGCTTTTTTTTCTCTATGCAGTCACACACCAAGCACCATTCCCTGCTTTGCAGTCCCTCAAACCAACCTCCTGCACAGCCTCTGTGCCTTGAGACTGGAGATTTCCAGAGCAGCGTGCCCGAAAAGCAGCAAGCATGTTGTGGCAGTAGTTGAAGTGCGAACATTAAAGTGAAGGCTGATGTTTCAAGTGTGTTCACTTGCCTGTTTGCAAGATTTTGTGAAGCATTTAAAATATACACTGCTCTAGGGCACAGGGAGAGAAACGGATCAAATGAGATGAGCCTCACAAGGCAAAGAGTGTAATGAAACATGAAGCAAACGTTCAGAGATAAGATGGTGCAGCACACCAGTTCTGGTCAGCAGGAGATTGTGACGGGATGCGCAAGGTGCAGGCGGGAAGAGGAAATACTGACAGTGCATGGACCTGTGCTGGAGGCAGATGAAACCGTAGGAAGGGCTCAGGCGGCAAGGAGGGGAGGGAAGGGGCAGGAGCAGCAGGGTGCCTCCATTTCCTCTGCCGGCTACTCCTCCGGGATAACGGAGGTGAAGGTGGTCAGCAGGGCCGGGGCAGCTCCGCTCCAACACTCCTGAGGCAGCAGAAGTCCCACGGCGGTGAACGGGGTGAAGCAGGACCGGTGGCTGCTACTCCCCGGCTGCGCCTGAAGGGGCTGGGGCAGCCCCAGCGCTCAGTAGCGGCAGCTCCGCGCTCTACGCCCGGTGCGAGCGGCGGGGACGGAACGGGGCAGCGCCGGGCAACTTTGTCGGCTCCGTGTGGGAGCGCTCCCCCGGGGCAGCCTTCATCATTCTCCTGCTGCTGCTGCTGCGAAGGGGTGCTGCCAGGCCGGGCGAGATGCGGGCGCTGGAGAGAGGCGGGAGAGGTGGCCGGGGCGGCGAAGATGCCCTGAGAGCGGGGTGCACCCCGGGGAGGGGGAGCGAGGCTGACCCCGAGAAGGAGACATGAAGGGGCACCCCGGAGAGGAGAAGGGGCGCCCTGGGGAGGGGAGGGGTTGGGAGGGAGGGGAGGGCGCACCCCGCAGCTCCCAGCCTCCCGCAGAGGCGCGCCGGGAGCCGCCGGGCTGCCGCCTGCCCACCTGGGGGGGCCGGGAGCGGCAGGGGCACCCCCCCTCCGCCTCGTCTTTCTCTCCTCCCCTCCGCCGCCTCCCTCCCTCCCTCCCTCCCTGCCCGCCTGCCTGGGATGGTGGAGGGAGCCTGGAACACCCGGCAGGGCCGCCCTGGGTGCGGGGGGCGGCTCGCCCCGGCCCCGGGTAGGGGGGCGGCCAGCGGGGGGCTCCTCTGTCTCGGGGTCCCGCAGCCCCCGCCGCCGCTGCCAGCGCCGGTGATGGCCAAGGATGTCCTCGGAGGGGGAAGCCGAGGCGGCTGCTGAGAGCGGGCCGGGCAGCACCCCTGCGCCGGGGGCCGCCGCCGCTGAGCGGGAGGAGGTGAGCGGCGGCGGGGGCGCCCGCCCCGGGCCGGGGGGAGACCGGGAGGGGCAAAGGCAGCCCCGCCGCGGGGCCGGGGTGCGGGGTGGGAGGGGGGAGAAAGCGGGGAGCGGCGGCGGGAGGAGGGTGCCCTGGCTTGGGGGCGGGGGGTGTTTGCGGGGTGGAGGGAGCTGAGGAGCCACCCGCAGCCTGGCCGCCCGCCCGGCTACCTGCAGCCCCGCCGCGGTGCGGTGCGCGGTGCGGTGCCCACTGCGCCCTGCAGTGCCCGGGCCGCACCTGGACCCCCGTATTCACTGGCCGCACCGGGTGCTGCGGGCCTTTACCGACGAGCCCCGGCGCCGGGCTCGGGGCGGAGGCTCGGCTCCGAACGGTGCGGTGAGGGGAAGGGAGCCTGTCCAGTGTAAGTTTGACTGAATAAGCCCCGCGGGGTTTGGCCTGGGAGAGCCCACCGCTTCCCCGGGACTTCTGAAACGGCCGAGAAACTGCAGCTCTGCGGGGCGCTGGTGTCACTGGCGGGGGGGGGGGGGGGGGGGGGGGGGGGGGGGGGGGGGGGGGGGGGGGGGGGGGGGGGGGGGGGGGGGGGGGGGGGGGGGGGGGGGCACACTCAGCAAAGGGAGGGGGTTTTCAGCCAGGGGCTCCGTGGCTTTCAGGTGTTTTGAACCGAAGGACATAATCATACCTCTCATTCCCCATTGGGGCCTATGCACTCCTGTTGCCTAACCTGCAATAGAAAACACTGCCGAAAATACAGCTTAATGTGTTTCTTCGGATCGGCTTCGAAGCCTTGTGCATCATGGGGAGGGAATGATGGATGTGTCTGAGTGTTGACACAAAATCCTGAGCCACAAGGCATAGGCCAGACAGAGCTGCAAGGCTCTGTGGCAGTAGGTGACAATGCACCATAGAGCCCTGCACACTGGGGACAGCAAGCTTTCCTGTTTTACGGATGCCTGAGATTTGCTTCTACGCCTAATATAGCCCTTGCTCCCAACTGTTTTGACAGGTCTGCCATTTACATCGTGTAATCCATGTGCAGATCATGGAAGTGACTGAACTTTCTTCATAATGCGGAGTTAAAAGCAAATAAATGTACATGCTGCCAGGGATGCAGAGTGCAGCCTTAAAGGAGGCAGACAAAAGTTGAAAACAAGTGAAAGCAACCCTGTAATATTGCTGTGTGCCTTTAATCTGTTTAAAGCTTTTGTTAACAGGTCCCAATGCTCATCAACAGTCTCAGTCCTGTAGTCAAAATCAGGAGCCACTGCAAACCCTGTATGAAGACGCAGTATACTCAGGCCTAAACCAAACAGCACGTTTTTAAAGTACCTGTATTTGAAAATCCACTTTGCAGCTCAAGTTGAAAAAATCTGCCCTCAGTGGGTGAAAATTGGGGTTTTCTCCTGTACAACTGCTTTTTAAGCACCTGTGACACGGTTCACTGTGAAGAGCTGTGGCTGGATCCAGGATCCCACTGTTCCAGCGGCAGAGCTCCCCAGTGTAATTACAGCCCTGCAGAAGATCAGTGGATGGTTGATGCTGGGAGGGATTTTTTGATTTATTTGGTCTATAACCAGGAGCTACAGAAGGCTTTTCAATGTATTAAGTCCACCATAAAAACATCCAAGCCACTTCTAGACATGAGAGCACTTGATCTCTCTGCTAAGCACATTATATCTTGCTTCAGTCATCCTGCTCTCAGTTTTTCTTCTGTTCCACACATATTTCTATATCTCAAATGCCAGTAATAGCAGTATCTTAACACTGCAGTCCTACAATATTGGTCTTTTCCTTGTGCTTTCCCCATCTCCATGTAAATAGCCTTTCTGCACCAGGACCAGCAGTTGCATTTAAATGCCTGGTATTAAATGGGCATTGCATGGGCTTCTCTATTAGTCTTGTCATTTATGGATTTCACTTACATCAAATGCACAGGCTTAAATCATAATAGTGACTGAAAATTGCCTTTGTTGGGTAACAAATCAATGTGATATAAAACCCTGAGCTAGTAACAGAGAATGTATCTGAGGTCTACATCTTTATTATGGAAAGCAGAACCAGAAAAGGTGCAGGTACAGTGAGGGAAGAAGAAAGGCTCTTTGGTTACTGACCGCAGCCCTCATCCTCTTCTGCCAAAGGCCACTTGGGTTTCCTGCTGTCTTTGCAGAGTGTCAGAGCAAGCCCTCACATTACCTGCCAGTATTCTGGTTTGGGTTTTCTTCCGTTAAGTTATTGATTGCTCGACCTGGAATGACTGCAATTTTGGTGTTAGTTACCAGCCCATCAAACCTGCAAAACAGAATCAAGATCTTTTGAGAGGAGGGAATGGAAAGGATGTGTTTTGCCAAATGTTATTGCTAGAGATGGATTCTCTGGGCATACTTGACTTTTCTGTCTGAGGTAGCAGAACCTGCTGCTGGGTACTGCCCCGGTTAAGCAGTGGGCTGGCTATTTTTCTTGCTTTACTTCTTACCGTGACAGCTGACACCTACACTGAAGAGCTGATAGTGACTTTTCTGCATTTCTGACAATTTACACCTCAATCCAGAAATGGTCTTAAATATATGAATCTTTAAAATTCAGTTGGATTTTAGCTGGAAATTGTTGGGTTTTTTCCCAGGGAAGTAAAGCTCTTGCATACAAACATCATTTATTTGCTACCAAAGCCAAGTAATCACTGAATAAAGCTGAAAGCAGCAGCCGCTTGACATTTTGAAATACGTATTTGTCTTGTCTGTACTGGCAGAGTCAAACAGCAGTTGTCCGTGCCTGTTTTTATCTTCTCTTCCATATTTAGGAACTTTAATTGGACATGACATAATGCAATCAGATGAGTTATTTAAAGAAATAGGGGGGAAAACTTCGTAGATCGATGTTCCTGAAACCCACGGCCAGCAGCTGACTGATGGAGATGTTACAGAAGAGAGGGGGCACTTAAAACTGTCTCATCTGCCTCTCACTGCCATTGCAAAATGCAGCAGGAGCTGGTTTGAAATGTTCTGCTTGTGGTCATGACAGAACCAAGGGGTGTTACAAGTTAAGAAAGTATTGCTTGTTTGCAGGCTACAGCTTTCTAGGGTGTCAGGTCAAAAGATTAGCTGGATCCTTTCCTCTTAAGTGTGCCACTGGAGGGACACCCTCTGCTTGGGCAATTGGCTCCATTTAGTTCTCCAGTGTTTTTACCCATTTTCCCCAATATGAATATCAAACATGTTATTTGTCTTTGAAATGACATTGAAAACATCAGGCATAAGGCCCTTCATAACTTAGACCAGGCAGTTTTACACTTTCTCCATCTATGGGGATGAGCAGCGGTGGAGAAAGCAAGGCAGGCAGCCTCTCAGTTTTATCAGGCCTGAGGCAGGTGAACCTTCCTTGCCAACAGATACCCAAATTATGATGAGCCCCACTCTGCAGGAGCCCATTTACTGCCCAGTGCTTCTGCGACATCCTTGAGCAGGGGATGGAGAGGAGCGAGGGCACAGAGGCTGTGATGGAGGCTAATGCTCCCCACCACCTTTTAAGCAAAAGCTGCAGAAGGACCATTGGGAACCAACCTCCAGAGAGTGTTTATTTCCCTTGTAAACCTCCCTCCAAGAGCTGCACAGGGCACTGACCCAACAGGCACTGCCAACAGGGATGGGCAGGAAACGTGAGGTGTGTCTCCTAAGGAATCTCTACTTTACCTTCCCCTCAGCTCTTCCAAACCTCATGAAAAAGACTTGGCTAACACCCTGAATGATAGCTGCTGGTTAGCCCAGTGGAAGACCGTCACCATCCCAAATGAGTATCATTGACCAAACAGTTATTCTGGGGGTAGTGCATAATATTCTAGTCTTGAATGAGATTCAAACAGGACAAGCCCCTTTCTACCCCTCCTGCCCTGGGTTTATTCAGTAGTCATAAACCAAGAAGTGCACCTCATTCCTTGATCCAGGCAATCTCCCTCATAGAGACAAAGTCCAGCAGTAGTGGCATTGAAGAAACTGGAAAGCTTTATTTCATGATCCTGCAGTTCCATGCAATATTTGCATTGCAGATCCTGTCATAAGAAGATCCACGCTGAGGCATCACATCTTTTTTGTGCTTTTGTTCTTTTCATTGTCCCACTTTATCTTCTAATCACGTGTCTGTTCTTGGTGCCCTGAAGTTGTCTGTCTTCTCTGCACTTCACACGAGAAGCTGTCAAGAGCTTGGAAAAAACAGATATGATACATCAAATGGATGTATCTGAGCTCTGAAAGGCAATGCAGGCTCCAGGTATGTGGGTTTCTATGGGCAAAGTCTTCTGCCCTCTCCAACAGAGAGTGCTCCCTTGCCCCCATGTCTGAGACTGGAGGGAGTTGCTCATTATGCCTGACTTTCCCAGGTTCCTCCAGCTAGGGAATGTTCTTAGTGGAGCACTGGCTGGAGCAACCAGGTTGCTCAGGGAGCTCCACCACCAGAGGTTTATAATGGCAATTTAGGCAAATATCTGTCAAGAACATAGATATTGTCTCATGGGGAAAGGAGAGACCAGGTGACTCTTCAGATCCCCTGCAGACCTGGATTCTAATGCTGTTCTCTCAGGTGGATGCAGTCACCTGCTGCCAATAGAAAAACAGTGGGTCTGCACCCTTTTTTGAAGCCCCAGATACTCTCCTTGCTCTCCCTTTCTCACTTCAGAGACCCCAGAGGATGATATCCTTCCAGAAGGAAAGCGTGGATACCAAGGATGCTTTTTAATTAATGCAAGCCATTGCAAGAGAAAGGTAGGAGGCATCTTCTCCCTGGGAACAGAGCACGAGGTTTCCTCTGATCTCTCTATGCCTTAGAAGAAAATAGCTCAAATCATTGCCAGCCACTAGGGACAATGTGAGGATTAAAATGAGTGGAACATCCCCACGTATCCATAGTGAGTAGGGCTTGTTTCTAGGTGTGTCTTAACACATGATACAGAGTTAACACCAAAAGTGGTGGCTGCCAAGCTGTCATCAGCACTGTAAAGCCCTTTGAATTGTTGCAGTGATTCTGTCCCAACACTGTAGATAAGACTGTGCTTGATCTTTCACTCAGAGCAGGAGTTCTACTTTTCACAAATGCGTGGGTAAGCATTTAATTAGTTTTAAGCTCTAATCATGGAAAATATAGTTCACTCAAAAGTTCACTTTCAGACTCTAATCATTCATCGGGCTCCTCTGAGCTTAAGAACTGTAAAATTGAATCTAGCACATAGTGAAGCCCTGTTGAGGTCACAGTTGCTATAATGGCTTTGTTAACTACTCTTTAACAGGGTAACTTCATTTAAGTACCACAGAATAGGTGTTACAGAAAGACTCTAACAGGGGCAGGTGAGGGGTAGAGGCTGCCTCCCTTAGCACTGCCCACTGCCCACAGCACGTCTGGTCTCCAGCTGCAAAAGCAGGGAGGAGAAGAGCCAGAGAGGGGCAGGACAGGATGGCAAGTGGGAAGGCTGGAGGAGCCGGCAGCTCAGTGGCAGCAGGAGCTGGCAACCTGCCTCAAGTGGAGTTAAGGTTGTGAAGTGGTGTCTGGTGTACCTGGCAGCTGCTCTCCATCTCCCTTCATTCACAGTGCCATAAGTGACACCTGGAGAGGATGAAGGGGCTTATGCTCCACAGAATGCCTAAGCTTTTTACTGCCGTGGCTTTACATCAGGTGAATAATGTGCAGGGAGTCCCAGCTCACATGTAGCATTGTTTCTATAGAGCTGTGGTGTTGCACATCCCGGTCCAGCATCCAGCCTGCAGAGGCCTGGTTAAGGAATGACTGGTGGTACTGGGCTGGGGGAAGACAGGGGCTGGAAACAGCCACTGCTGATAGCGGGGACTGGCAGGGTGGGAGCTGACAGCCAAGGGCAGAGAGCAGATCGTGAAGTCACGCTTCTGGCAAGGAGCTAATGGTAGGTAATGAGGGTGACTTGCAAATGTGGAGTCTGCATAGCCTGGTATTACCAGGGAATGGGATGGGAGCTCACAGCACATTTGTCTGTGGGAGAGAAGGGACTTGTGGCCGGAGGCCTTTTTCACACCATGAAACTGATTGCCCTTAGGAGCTGGACTGGAAATTGTGGAGTACAGCATTCAATTAGTGTGGTAACAAAAGTGATTCAGCACAAGGCATCGGTGTGTTCCTTTGAGTAGCTCTCAGGAGCCAGCATGGTGTGTCCCAGACTGGGAGAGTCTCAGTGCCCATAGGTCTCCTCACCTTGCAATGGGCAGAAGGAGCACAAAGCACCCCAGAGGCAGGAGTGGTAGTATCTGCCACCATGGGATCCCTCCAAGGACCAAAAGATGGAGAACAGCCCCTTGTGGCTACCTGGAGGTGAAGTGGCCAGCCTGAAGTGCCAGTACCTGGTGAAGGAAGGGGGTAGTAAGGGTTTGCGCTGAAAGGGAGGGAATGACAGTCTGTCTGCAGTCCATGGCAGGAGCCAAATGCCCTGCTTCCCACCAGCTGGTGCTCAGAGCAGCAGGATGCAACAACTCACATACAGATGAGATACCTTCCTGGAGAGTGCTGCTGCAATGCTCATGTGAAAGCACTTTGTGTCTTTAGGAGGTATAAAAAGGTGTGTTGAAGCTATGCCATGGGTTAAAGTCAGGTCAAGAAGTAAAGCTCAGGTGTCCTGGCACCCTGGATACCTTTTAACCATTAGGTATTGAAAGTGAATTTCTAGTGGAGTTTTCACCTGCTGTGCTGACACATGTGATTGCAGAATGTGTGGCAAGGAGAAGCAAGAGGGAGTGAGAAGTGATGTTTATGATGAAACCTCATTCCTCACAGGGAAGCATTAGCTGCTGGGATACTACCTCATCTTAACATTAGCACCGTTATATGGAAACCTGACAGCGCTGAGGTCCCAGCTGTGTTCAGAAAGGTGCAGCAATGAGGAAACACTCCCGGAATCTGACAGAGCAGTAGCTGGATGTTATTGTGAGGGATGCTCAGCTCAGCAGCAGAGGGACCTGGCACAGCCACAGCGTGAGTTGCAGCAGCTCAGCACCATGGAGATGTAGGTCCTCTGATGAAATGTGCCTGGCAAGGCTCTTAACTGGGAGGTCACATATGAGAAACGGGAAGGATGGAGGTTGAGAGGTCAAATCACAGATCTATCCTGTTCTGGGTTTGTTAGGTGAAAGGATGGCATTGCAAGTAAGTGAGAATAAAAACTTCATGGTTCTGGACAAAGCTTGAGTCACAGATCCCTTTGAAAGACTTCCCTAGGCTTCACTGGAGCTTGGACCAATCCTGGCTCGTATTTCTTGTGAGGACCTGGGACCTGTTTCTATCCCCATTTAAATCGCAGGGTGTTCCTTTAAAGTAAGCAAAGATTAAATGGTATTCATAACAATGAAGTATTTTTTGTCACTTGCCACATCTCTAAAGAGAGGCATTCAATGAGTAGGCTGGTGAGGAGCTAACACTCCTTGGGCTTCCTTTTCACAAGGCTGTGTCCTCCTGGCTCCCCACTTTCCATCCCAAGGAAGCTGGTCAATGGCTGGTTTTCAGCCTGGTTCCAGGTCAGTCCCTCCCTTCCTCATGCTGAGACTGAGGGAGGGTCGGGTAGGATGCACAGGACCTATGGTAATGATGAGAACACTAAGGCACAGGACATGCAGTCTTCAAGGATGAGGAGAGCACCTTGCAGCCCTAGAGACCCAGGAGAGGGAAGGGGCTTAGTACACCACTGACATCCACTACTGCAGATTCCTTGTGTGCACAGCACAGGGGAAAACACTTACGCTCAACACCACCAGCCTCCTCTCACTGCTTGCTTCTCTCCCACCCCAGGAGAGCTGCATGTTGTGAGCAAAGGAGAGTGTAAAACAGGCAATGCAGGATTCCTGTTGAAATGAGACTTTCTCAAGCACATAGAGGCTGACAGGTAGCTGCTGTCCCCTTCTCCTCACTGTCCCCATCCCTCCAGACTGAAGCAATAGGAGCTGGTCTCACCTGCATTCCTGTTTACCCTTGGTTGGTGTTGGCTTTCCCTTGATTTCAGCAAAGCCACCAGTAACACCAGTGCAAGCTGTAAGCCAGTAAATCACACCTAGCTGATCCCCTGGGGCTGTGGTACTGCATCCCAGGAGCTCCCTGAGGATATGTGTTACCAGCTGACTGTTAAGTGTTGAGGTAAGCCACTGTGTTGCAGCTGTAAAATCTAGTAGGAAACACTGATACTCAGGGTGGGTAACAGGAGCTAAGGATAATGGGTGCTTAAAATGTAGGAAAAAAAATCATTCTTGGAGCTACTCTTGTGCTCTGAGGAAGCTCAGATCCCACCTTTTCTTTCCTGAGGAGCTCATTCCCAGCATTGGCATTACTGAGAAAAGTCCTCTGCCCCCAGTGTATGTCCTTTGAGTTGCTGCTGAGTCGAAAGCCAGGGGCAACAACAACAGCAATCTCAGGGGGAAAGGGATAACTTCATTAGTTTAGCATTTTTATGAGCTTGTAAGAAGCTGCCACTAAAATAGCCCTGATTTCTGTTTTGCCCATGGTGACCACTTTGTTGCTAGGCTTCCTTGGCACTGAAAATGTAATTGCACGGATTTTCTTGGAACAGCGTGCAGGAGCATCACCCATGGATGTGTCTAGGGACAATTTCCTCATGCCACTTGCATACGTGCTCTTGTGTTTTAGTGAGTGGCTTCCCTATCCTTCAGCAATGGGCAGCGTATATATTGGCTGGGATCCAAATGCCTTTGTTTTCTGGAATTCCGTTTATTTCTGCTTGAAGAGCTCTGCTGAATCTGACATTTTAGAGGGCTGGATGATCCTTCTGTCCTCACCTCTGTTTTGCTCATGGTGGCTTGAATTCATGAAGGTGAATGGTGTGAAATACTGGGCTGTCTTTGTATGGTATTTCAGGGACATCCTAGCATCTGAAATTCAAGTGAATCAGCAAGATCTGTGCTTTTTCCTGGTTTGTCTTGTCCTACAATAGGCTCTGCTAGAGAGAGAATTAAATACTACCATTTTGTGCACCTTCCCACCCTGAGATGCTCTCCCTGACAGCTCCATTGATGGAAGGAGAAGATTGAATCTCTGCAGGGATTTAAACAATGAGAGAACAAGTGATCTCAGCTCACCACAGGAGGGCAACTGCTGAAGCAAATGCCTGAGTCATTATGTGCGTGGAGTACATGCAGGTTATCCTTTTAAAACCAAGTAACAGCATCTTTTTGCTGGGCGTTGATGTTGTGGTCCTGAACTGCAGGAAGTTTTCGTTCTCACAGGAGTTTCATGGCAGAAGAGCAAATGTGCATCCAAGATATACATGCAGCAACCAATGTGCTACGTGTTCAAGGACTGGAGGGAGATTCTCTTTGATGCAAAATGGTTTTTCCTGCTGCCTTCTATCCCTTATATTTCCCTTTCCCTCCATGCTGAGATCACTTGCTACTGGCTCAGCATGAGCTAGGGGTAATGAGCTTCTTGCTGCTTAGGATGGCTGGCAGGAGGGATTTTGTTTCCGGGTCCCCAGGAAGGGATTTATGAGATGACTGCTGTAATACCTCCCTATTACCTTACCAGGCCTTGTTACTGATGCCCCATGTGGAGCCCAGATAGAGTCACAGGTGGAGGAGCCCTTCTACCCATCACACACCAATGTCTGGTGTAGCATAGCCCTGCAGGTTCCTTCCTCACTGTACTAATGAGTATCTGACCTAGGAGTTCACTGGGTCCTGGAAAGCAAGTAGAGGTTGAACTCTAACTCTCCTCCTGCAGTTGTCTTCACCCCAGGCTTCTTGGGCCAGTCTTTCACCAGGATCACCTCAGGAGCTGGAAGATGATATTTGTATCTCTGTGGCTGCTTGGGGACAGGGTGAGGAGATCTTCTGGATCCCCTTGTATCATCCTTGTCCACTGCAGAAATGGTGACACCTTTCTCAGCACCAGAGGTTGGTCCTGGTGTCAGAGCTCATCTCAATTATGGTTAACAGCACAGCCTAGGGCTTGCCTAGCAAGGACTCAGTGGTTCTCTCTGTGGTATGTCCTGCCATGTCCATCAGGAGGTGAAACATTTTCCACTGCCATGTTTAGATAAAGATGGAAGAGACAAAAACCTGCTTTCATCCAGGCAGGTCACCACCTGCCTAAATGTGTGACTTGTGGTTTTTGATTATTCTTTCCCTTTCACATATCTCATTGGGATATATTAATTGCAAGCATAAATCTACAGAGGCAAATGCAATGTGACTGGCATTAATTAATCCACCTTTCTTTTTTTTATTCTCTACTTTTATTTGTTTTCTTCCAGTCTTCTGTCAGTGCTTCCCTACTCTTTTCCCCGCGGACAGGAAGATTATTCTTGCTAACTAAAAGAGGAAAAAAAGAACAAGATAAGGTTGTGTCTGTGCTCACATGAGTAACCCTGAGCTATAGGGTCATTTTGTGTTGAAGATGGTGTTTAAGTCATTCACCCTGTAGCCCTGAAGCCAGGTCTTGGTGGAGGGCAGAAAGATGCTGTGTTGCTGTACTTCCCACTGAGACTCAGCTGCAGTGCCAACCCTGCAGCACACTGTCACCTTCATGGGAATCTCTGCCCTGATTTAGCACAACCTTATCCCACACCCCCAGGCTGTGAGGAGGAGATGGGGGCATAGATCTGGGTTTTGGAGGAGAAGTTTCCAGCAGAAAGAAAGCAGCCATTCAGGGGTAGCTGCTTTCCAGGTCACCGATGGGCTGGGAGGACTGCTGGCTCAGAGGATGCTTTGGTGCTGTTGTGCTCAGGGCTTTCCCTGTCCATCCTCACCCAAGTCCTTTCTCTGGGCCCAGTTCCCTCCTGCCTTTGCTCAGGCTGGCTGGTCTCTGCTGGTCCCTGCCTCAGTGCCACTGGCACTCGGTGCATGTCTGGGCTATCCTTTTCTGTCCTCCATCTCTTCCCACTCCCTGTGTTTCTCCCTCATTTCTCTATTTCCATTCAGGCCACATCTCGCTACCCTGTTTTCTTTCATTCTTTCATTGTAGACATGATAGCATTTTGCTTCAGCAAAATTGCAGCTCTTAAGGTCAGCCACCAAGGACAAACGCTTTACAAAGGGGTTTAAAAGGACAGGAAACACTTTTGGCATGATTTCCCTAAAGGAAAATTTTAAAGCTTTTGAAACTGGGGAACCCAGATATTTGGCCGCAAACCAGACATAGGCAGTCAAACTGGGGCCCTGAACTGTCCACAAAACAAACATTAGGATAAATTCATGCTGTAGCAGCATATTGCCTGTTTATACAGCTTATGATGGAGTTTTCAAGGAGACTGAAGCATGAAGTCTGACAGAAGAGGGGAAAAAACCCATTTCAACAATAGAGAAATAGTAAGCACAAGGCAAAATTATACATCAAATGTTTAAAGGTTGTGACTCCAGAATAATTTGGTCCATAACCTTTGGACCTCACAGACTGTTTCTCCCCCACTATTGGGGTCAGTTTGGCAACTTTAAGTTCAAATTTATTTTGCCAGGCAAAATCAGAAGTGGGCAAAACAAGAGGTTTATCTTTGTCACTGTAAGCATTTGCATGCTGCAAGCAGTACTGAGGCAGCTAGGAAAAGAAGATATGATTCAAGCCCACACTGCCATACTGCCGCAGTACAGTACAGTTACTGGTGAAGAGAGTACAGCAACAGTAGGCCTGGTGATAATGTGCTCCACTGAAGCTTTGGGAGGGTTTCTGTTCGGATTGTGTGTAGGACTGCATGTAGGATTACTCCTGGTGGCAGAGAGGAAGTGTGAGGAGCACCTCAGTGTCCATGTAATGCTCACAGCTTTGTTTTTATGGTTGACACTCAGCTTTGTGAAGACAGTTGTCTTGTATAAGTTAATGGGGTATTTAGCCATTAGATTGGCAGAGTTCTGCAGGAATAATTACTAGACATAACACTATCAACTGGAATTAGCATAAAATCACTGCTGGTAACATTTATAGTTGGCACAAACATTAGCAGGCTGGTCTGCAATGATGAGAAGAGCAGAGTCCTACAGAGGGATCTGCTTCATTTGATGATTTCATTATTCACTGCAAAGCCAAATCTGAAATTGCACATTTCAGGATGGAGAGTGCAGCCACCCCTGAGCTGTTCTCAGAAACAGTGACTGGGAACAAAGTATGTAAGTGGTTGAACATGAACCCCTGGGATGGTGCTGCACAAAAATCTACTAATGCCATACTTGGAGACAGTTAAAAAGGGGAAAATGAGTGGGAATGGGAGGTGATTTTGTGTTTTGATATGATGCCATTGAAATAAGTGAAGTCCTGTGTCCACTTGCAGGGTACCCATTAAGAAGGATCTCAAGGTGCCGGAGAGAGCACAGAACACTCAAAAGAGCTAGAGCAGTGCAGTGAAAGACTTCAAGACCTTGACCCATTTAAATTGTCAAAAAGGAGGCTGAGAGGTGTCATAATTAGTATGGAGAGGTGTCTTCAGAGAAGGCACTCATATGAAAAGAATCTTTCATCATCTGAAGAATGACCATCCCACTGCCATGAATGGGGGACAAAGTGAGATGAAATTGCAGGGCCAGTAAAATTTCATCACCAGAACAAATTACAAAGGGGATTTCAGGTTCTTCATTTCTTTTCACCTCTCAGTTAAAGCAGAGTGTCTTTGTGGAAGACAAGCTTTTCCTAACCACAGGTTACTGGGCTGTAGATAGGACTATAGAGTGAAATTTTGTTGCCTGTGAGATACAGGAGCTACAGAGAGAAGGCATAGTGTCTCCCAGTCTTAAGATGTAAACGAAGCTTGGTTTGTAATAGAAGTTGAACCTTCCTGACCCAGATAGCCTTGCAGGGTTGAAAACAGAAATTTCTGTAACTACCTGTAAATGCTAAAGAACTGTCTGGCTGCTTACTATATCCCAAGGATCCCCTCCATCAACAAGGGACAGCCCTGTGGCTCATGGGTGAGTCCTGCTATCAGATATACTCATATCCAGAGGTCAGCAGAAACAGCGAGCCATTACTGATAAAACAGAGGCATCAGTTTCAGGTTAGGCAGGCCACTGTCCTAGTGGAATCAGCCTGGGCTTCTCTGAGGGTGGCTCTTCCTCCTCCTGGTAATGGAGGAGGCACATGCAGACCACATGCAGACCCTGTTGGAAGAACAGGGACATGCCAACCACCCTGACCTGTGCTTTGGGAATTTGTTAGTTATGTACCCATCAAGAGGAAGGGACCTAGAGGGACGAGAACAGTTTGCTCACCCAGAAATATGTAGTTCTGATTTGCTAATAACAGATTTTTACTTTTCATATATGCGTTTTAAGGAGAATTCAGGGTTTGAAGGGAGGTAACTCTTTTGCATTCTTGGGGACCCCCAGTGCAGTTACTTGCAGGCTCATTTAGGATACTTACCAGCTAAAACATACCTGCTTGTCTCTTAATGCTGGTCGCTTGCAAGGAGCCAAGAGATGGGTCAGAGAGCCGAAACCCTGGTCACCAGATCCATGCTTTTGCCATCAGAGCACATTCAGCTCCAGCTGCGAAGTGGGGGATGTGCCATGCTATGATTCCCTCTCCATTCTTTCTTCGCCCCTTTACACATAGACCAGATTAACAGCCCAAACCTGGATGCTGCTATGACACGGAGTATGTTTTAATGATTTTAATTATGGTTCCTGCAGCCAGAACCCAGCCTGGCTGCTACTGAGCCAGGATGAGTGTAGGGTGGGTGTGCCTGAACAAGGGAGGCTCCACGCCAGTCCTTGCATACCTGCTTTTGATCTTGGGCATCTGCCATCGGAGGGTGTCTTTGAAGGCAATTGCCCTTTCAGCCACTGACGGGGTGTTTTATCATTTGCAAGCTAAGTTCTGCACAGAACTCTCTCAAAGGAGAAATAATCGAAATGCTGCCAGCCTGGAAACTCCTGTCTGCTGCAGGTGTCGGTTGAAATTCCAGTTCTCTGTCAGTACTTAGGGCTTTCCAGACTATTTTCCAGCAACTGCGGCAACAAATTAAATAGCATCTATCATTTAGTGTCTCAGAAGGCTCCACACCACCAGACAGAAAACAGACCATGGGAGGACATGGAGCTGCCTCTTTGCTTTTTGTGATGCACAGATCCTTTGCTCTGCCTGAGCCTTCTGGAAATGATGACCCAAAACACCATGACACAGATGTGGAGCAGAGCTGTGGGGCTGAACACCTGCGGCGAGGGCCAGCTTAGGACAGGGCTGTCCCCAAACCTACAAGGCACCTGAATGTGCCACCTCTTGCCTGTGGTATTTTCCTTGTTTGTGCCAAGATCTACTAAAGAATTTGAGAAATGTTTTTGTTGTTTTTAGGGGCGGAAGAGTAAAGTGAGTTTTGGCTTGTAATTATGGATAGTTTGGGTAAGAGTTAGCAGGAGTTTCCAATCCGGTCATGTGCAGTGAGAACGGATACCTCTAAAAGCTGTTCAGCAGCATGCCAGAGCACAGCAAGACGTTATTTACAGCATGTGCTTTTAGCACGAAACTCATAAGCAGTGATACTAACAGCTCAGCTGTGCTTCTTCACAGCATTCCATCCAAACCAGCAGGATGTACTATCATCAGTGCTGGCTGGGACCTTTTGGGTGAAATGTTTGATTCAGCAAAGCCATCCCTCTGCATAGAAGTAGTTGTTGAATCACAGAATTGGGTTGGAATGGACCTTCAAAATTCATCTAATCCACCCTTCCTGCCATGGGCAGGGACATCTTGCAGTGGATTGGGTTGCTCAAAGGCCCATCCAGCCTGACCATGGATATTTCCAATGATGGGATATCCAAAACTTCTCTGGGCAATCTGTGTCTCATTTAATCTTCTGTCAGGAGCTTTTCTAGTTAACACTGGCAGCAAAGCCCAATCAAAGCCCCCACAAACAGGAGTGAAAGGACACCTCTCTTGATTTGGGTTAGAGACCCAAATCCATGAGCCCTAGACCACAGGCAAAGGCCTGATGACTGAGCCTCCATCTATTCTGGGACCAGCTGCTTGGCTTGGGCTTTCTGTCAGGCTCAGTCCTTGCTTTCTTCAATTATGTTTCTCTGTTAACGTTTTCCAGAGGTTATGCTTTTGTTCCACACCAAAACAACTCAGATCTTACAGCATTCCTGAAAGGACACAACTCTCATTTGCTGGCTGGCCCAAGTTATCATGGAAATTATTAGTTTCCTCAAGTGTTTATTGTACTCATCCAGAAATACAAGCTTGCCCTGTTTCAATCCGAAACACTGCACAGAAAGGAGAAAATTCCACGTAGCACCACAAGCATTATGCTTGCAGGAAGGTGGTATGTTAATTAATAAAGTCTGGGAGCAGTGCTTTAAGACATTAATGAATTTGTTATGCAGAGAGAGATGGAAAGATGTATCTTTTTATTAGATTATTGACTGTGTGATACTTCTATTGTAATCATGTTCCATTTCATGTCTTTCTTGAAAACACTTTAATAGTGTTTCTAATAGTACAATTGTATTAGATAATTATTTCAGCAACAGGAAGGAGAAATAAGGGGATAGAGGCCAGATGAATGTATTCAGAATTTCTGAATACAGAAGTGCCTCCTAGGAACAACTATGGGGATAGATGCTGGAGGAGAGATCCTTTTATAACCAAGGACTTGAGGAGAGTGGGATTTGCTTATGAGCAAAGGAGGGTTTGAGACAGTGGGCGAGAAGAGCCAGGAGAAATGAATCACAGTTGGCCCAAAGGGTTTTGAACACGAAGGCCCTGCTGAGCTGGACTGGTAGGTGTGTGAATCAGAGATGAGGCAGTAGGCTCTATGGCTGAATGCAAGAGGCAGAGAAGGTGCTTTTTCTATAGGCTGCAGGTGGAGAATAGTGGCTCAGGCTGATCCATTTTTGAAGGCCATTTTTGAAGAGTGTCCAGAGGATGCATACAGAAATATCATCTTGGACCTGCAAGCCTCTGAGCTGCTGCCAGCCCAGCCTGGTGCTTCTCCAGCGCTGGTGAGACAAGAGCCATCTTTTTCCCCAGAGGAGAGTTGACATCTCCTGGAGCTACGCACATTAGGAGGCATTTGCCCACTCTGATATGGTCACTGATAGCCCTAACTAGTGGGGCTGGTTGAATCACCCCTTGGGCAGAAGCCAACCTGTGGGTTGCAAGTTGGACCACAGAGCTGAGAGAGCAGAGAAGCTGTTACTCAAGGGAAGAGAGATAAAAGGAAGGTGGGGATTGCAGTGCCTTTGGCAAGTAGTGCCTTAATTGGTGTAGGACAGCCTCTCACTTGGTTGTGCCCAGGGCCAGGCTGCCAGCGCTTCAAACACATCATAGAAAAAACTGGGGTTCCTGGAGCTGCTTGGAGTACTGAGACACTCACACTAAAACTGACTGCTGGGCATCTTTTCCTTGGTCTGCTGGCATCCTTCACAGCATTAACCATATGTGACTTTATATGAGCCATACCTGTAGAAAACTGAGTGTGA
The DNA here is from genome assembly GCA_002631895.1 of Agapornis roseicollis. NCBI lineage: Eukaryota > Metazoa > Chordata > Aves > Psittaciformes > Psittacidae > Agapornis > Agapornis roseicollis. The sequence goes on from NDXB01009474.1 coordinate 76,458, forward strand.
ACTGCAATTCCTGTGTTAGAATATGGCCCAGGTGTTTTCTTCTGCACAGTACCAGTGACTGGATGGAGATGTTCATTTTTAGAGCCTTCTTCGTCTTGGAAAATATCCAGGTTTTGGAAAAGGGCAGAGGTTTGCAGTTCTTCCCTACAGTGTATTACTAGAGCTCTTAGAAACTCCAATTCCATGTCAAGAAAAGAGTTCCCATGAGCTCTGACCTGGAGTCCAGTGTATGTCTGGGGCAGAAGCCTACATACTGGGGCAGTAACCACACAGGGACAGAGCAGTGGGAGTTTGACAAGAGTTTCAGGAGATGAAACTCTCAGTAACGGCATTTAGACTTGGGGATTCTCCCCCTGTCATGGTTTAACCCAAGTACCATGCAGCCATTTGCTCACCCTTCCCCACCACTCCCCTGTTGGGATGGGAAGGAGATCTGGAAGAAGGTAAAGCCCATGAGTTGAGATAAGGACAGTTTAATAACTGAAATAAAGTGACATATGATAATATCAATAATAATAGGAAAAAGAGAGGAAGAGGAATAAACTTCAGGTAACCCAGGTGATACACAGTACCATCACCCACCACCCATTGTCCGATGCTCAGCCCACCCCAAGCAGTGATTCGCAGCTCCTGGCCAGCTCTCCCCAGTTTGTATCCTGAGCATGATTTTCCATGGTATGGAATATCCTTTAGGCTAGTTTGGATCAGGTGTCCTGTCCCTGCTCCTTGCCAGCATCTTGTGCCTTTCCTCACTGGCAGAGCATGGCAGACTGAAAAGTCCTTGACTTAGGATAAGCACTACTGAGCAACAACTGAACCATCAGTGTGTTACCAGCATTGTTCTCAGACCAAAGCCAAAACACAGCACTGCACCAGCTACTAGGAAGAAAAATAACTGCATCCCAGCCAAAACCAGAACACTCCTGAAAGCTCCCATAGTTATTTTTTCAGCTGATTTGGGAACTACCCGAAGCCACTTTGAGGGTTTCCTCAAGGTTTCCTGCAAGAGGCTGAGGAAAACAGTCTAATTCTGACCTATACTAGTATCTTTGCACTGCCACATCTACAGAGAAGTTATGTACCATGGCCTTTTGTCATGGTGAACCCCGGACACCTTTATAACCCACTCAGCTTCTCTAGACCCGTTTTGGCCACTGTAAAAAGAATGCAGCCCAGAATAATTATTCTTTATTCTGACACATCCACACATACAAAAAGTTTGGGATAAGAGAAGAAATTCTTTCCAGATTCCTTCTGGATGTATCAGGAAGAATCAGGGGCCAGATTCTGCCCTTAGTAGCCACAGATGCATACTGTGTAGCTCTCTAAATCAGAAAAATTACTCTGTACTTACACAGTGTCAGATTAGAAGCTATGAAATCAAAACCAAACCCCAGAGTTTGGCAGTGCTCACAGCAAGCCATAAAACCTGTAGTTACTTAGAAGTGGTTCTCTGTCCCAGGAAAAGAAGAAAGCAGTATAAAATCTGACTTACAGCCACCCAGGGTTAGATGCCAATGCCTCCATCTCATTGAGAAGACAGTAAACTCTTCTTTCTAGTGGTGCTGTGCTAGTATTTCCTGAGTCATAAAATGCTGCTCCTTAAATTCCCTGCTGGTTCAAGATTACTTTCTGATTCCTAACTGCTATGGGTCTGAGATAAGCTGTATTAGGGGAGAACTTTATCCATGGAGAAAGAAAGAGATGACATTTCCCAAACCTAACATCTGTTGGCATCCACAGAGCAGTTTGATGCATTAGAGGCGTCCCCTTGGGAGAAGGAGTAACTGTGCTTCTATTTTTGCATGAAATCAGGCTCAGCAGACGGGATGATGCTGCATGAAAATCAGTGTGTATCTGCTTTCCCACTGTCATCTTCTTGGTGTTAGGGGTGAGGCAGAGGATGGCAGCAAGAAGAGGGATGCAAGCAGCCCTCCACATCACCTACTAAAGCAGAGGGGGGTCTGTTTCATGTACTTTCTACTGGCTGCTAGCCAGTAATGTAACTCACTCTGCTGCTGCTCTTTGCAGGGAGGCAGCTCTGTTTCCGCTAACTGCTTGGCTCAATTTGGCACTTTTTATTATAGCCCAACATAGCATGACAATACAGCTGATTCACTGCACCACGACCGGGGTGAGACCGCAATCATGCCATCCCAGGGGATGCAGCAGGAGTACAAGAGCACGAGCTCTGGCTCTGCTCCCAGCCCAACTTTTGGGACTTGAAAGAGATGGATGTGCTGTGTTCTAAATATCCACGCATACACCTTTAACTCCAGTGTTTAAGCTTTCAGGTGTTTTAGGTCAGAGCTGTCTCCTAACCAGCCTGAAGCTACACTGCACTATGCTGTAATCCTGACAATCTTTTTGACTGGATGTGCTTGGATCTAGTAATTTTCCCAATGGCTGACCTCCAAGAAAAATGGTGTTGATCATTTGGTAGGTTTCAGGGTTGGGTGTGAGTCAGCTCTGAGTCAGGCAGCAGCTCCACTAAGTGCTGGTCTTTCTGTGCTGGCACGACCCATGCGGCTGCAGCCCTGCAGTGGATGCTGCTCCTGAGCCTCGCCAGCAGCACCACGTGAGAACCCAGGCACTGGGCACCCACAAAGCAAAGGGGCAAGCCCACAGCCCCATGCTTTCAGCTGGGTGTGTAGTGTGAAGCCCTGTTGGCCTTGGAAGATGGTGGGGTGCATAAATGATGCTGGGTCCAGGCAGGGAGAAAGACAGGGACCTGTCTCACCCCCTTCAGAGGGACCCATCCAACTGGGGTGCAGACATGCAAGTCTTTGCTGAGCAGAGAGCTTCCCTGAGCCAGGAGGAAGCAAGGAAGGAGTTTTGTTCAGAGACCTCAGTCTCTGGCATGGTGTTTCTGTTTATATTCACATTTATATTAAGCAGGGTGGTGTCCCAGTCCTCAGGCAGCCGAGAGCAAAGCCAGACACAGGCTCAAAGGCAACGCTCATTGTGTGTGTTGTGAAAAGTAACATGACTGACAGGTTCCTCGCTCTCTCTTTGTCTTTCTCTCCCCTCCCCTGTGGTGTGATTGAAGCAACGCCCCGAGAAGCAGTCCCTGAGTGCCTGCATGTGCAGAGAGTCCCACTGGAAATGTCTCCTCCTCTCCATCCTCATGTATGGCTGCCTGGGTGCAGTGGCCTGGTGTCAGCTGGCTAGGGTCACCAAGCTCAGCTTTGATAGCTCCTTCAAGGGCAAGTCCATGATCTACCATGACAGCCCATGCTCAGACGGCTACGTCTATATCCCGCTGGCTTTCCTCTCTATGCTGTACGTGGTGTACCTGGTAGAGTGCTGGCACTGCCACGTCAAGAGAGAGCTGCAGTACAAGGCAGATGTGGACAGTGTCTATGAATGCATCAACCGCATGCAGCAAGCCACTCCATGCATCTGGTGGAAGGCCATCAGCTACCACTTTGTGCGGCGAACCCGGCAGGTGACCCGGTACCGCAATGGTGATGCCTACACCACCACACAGGTCTACCATGAGAGGGTCAACACCCACGTGGCTGAAGCTGAGTTTGACTACTCTCACTGTGGATACAAGGACATCTCCAAGGAGCTCCTAGGCCTGGAGAGCTACACAGCCACCAAGCTGAGGTTCACCAAGTGCTTCAGCTTTGCCAACACTGAGTCTGAGAACTCTTACCTGACTCAGAGGGCTCACTTCTTCACAGAGATTGAGGGTCTGGATGACTACATGGAGGTGAGGGAAGGAATGCAGCTCAAAAACGTGGACTTCAAAGAGCTTATGATGGCCTACGGAGACCCAGATCACCTCCCATGGTACGTGTCCCACTATGCTTTCTGGGTGGCAGCTATCCTCATGATCTCATGGCCGCTCAGGGTACTCATAGAGTATCGGACTGCTTACGTCCACTACCACGTGGAGAAGCTGCTGGGCCTGGAATACACGGCACCCGCGGCGGTGGAGGAGCCCTTGTACCGATACCGCATGCCCCGTGACGCCACGCAGGACAGCACGGAGCTGGAGTGGCACATCTGCACCAACCGGCAGCTGATCCCCAGCTACTCGGAGGCCATGCTCATGGACCTGGCCAGCTCCCCAGCCTATGCAGTGTGCCGGTATGGCCAAACAGCCCACGGCTGCGACCGCTGCAACCGTGCCTCCAGCACCTCCTCCATCTTCTCGCGCCACGCTTTCCATAGCTGCAACTCCCGCCTCTCCCTCAACACCAGCCGCTTCTCCCTGTGCCGCATCCACGGCTCCCACAGGACAGGCCTCTGGAGGAGTCACAGCAGCAGCATCGCTGATCGTGGCTGCCAGGATGAGCAGTGCTGCTCCTACTCCAGCCAGCTGGCCATCAATGAGAACCCCCCGACCTACCATGATGCCCGCTTCTTCCCTGTGCTCATCGTGCACCGGCCGGAGGGGCAGAGCAGGCAGCCTTTCTATGGCAGGCGCTCCTCCTGCCTGGAAACCTCGCTGTGATGTGAATCCATGATTTCCCAGCTTCCCTGCCCCGGGATGGGGCTTGCAGAGGTGCTGCCAGTGGGAGCCCGCAAGTGTCAGTCCCCACAGTGGGTCGACAGGATGAGCTTTAGCTCTTGCCCACTGCAAGAAGATGTAGTCACTCTGACCAACAGCTAACCGCATTTCCCTCCTTCCGTTGGTCTCCCTAGGCTTTTGTTCCCCTCTTCCTTTCACTCCTCACACCTTCTTGTGCTCCTCAGGACCCTGACTCCCCTCCCATTCCACTCCCAGTCTTGTTCTTTACGTTTCAGCCACAGCATTGTTGCCACGGGAGGATTTATAAAGTCTGTGCTCTGCAGTGTATTTGCCCTCCTGGATGCCCTGCAAGGTAAGAAACTCAGACAAAGCAAGGCAAAAGGCCAGAGTCAGAAGGAGAATCATATCTGCAGACACTGAGTAACCATCTGCAAGCCCCAAACAAGCTGCTTTCTTAATGCATTTTATTTTCACCGGTCTTTTTCCCTTTTCTTCTCTCATTTATTGTCTCTTTTCTTCATGTTCTCCTCCTCTCACTTTACCCTCATCTTCCTTTTTCCTTTATTTCAGTTTTTCTCACATCTGCTCTCCATTTTTTCAAGGGTTTTGCTGGTCACAATGTCTTTCAGGGTGTAATTCCCTTCCACTGGGCAAAAATAAGGTATTTGCAGCACAGACGTCACTGCTGACACAACCACAGGCTATGCCCCTGGGAAGTGCTGAGGACTTTCTTTCCAGAGCAGTGACATGCACCAAGAAAGCAAAATGCCCTTTACCCACCTTACCCTGCCTGGGCTGCAGCAGAGACACAGCTGCATTTCCAGCTGTAGTTAACCTTGTCTAGCTCCACCCCTGTCAGCAACCCTTATGAGCCCTAACGTAGATCAGTGCTCTCTTAGTGCCACTATTTTTAGGACCGTGGGTCTGGTTTGTGGTTGTTTCATTCCCACCACTTGCTCAGAGCAGTGTGGGCTGGACAAGAGGAGAGGAGCTGCAGAGGGTAAGGTAAATATGGTATTAACCCTCCCAGGGGTAGTCTGGAGTTGTTAAGAAGCTCTTCCACTCACAGTGTCTATTAGAGCAGTTGCAGGACTGCTCTATGTTATCATTCAGCAATCTGTGTGCCCTAAGAAGGCTTTTTGGCTTGTAGCCCACTGCCTCCTTCCCACCTTCCCAAGCAGAATGTGGTGCCACCCCAGCCCCAGGCAGGAAGCACAGCCGGGAGCCAGCCCCACCAGCCATTCCTGCTGGGATAATGGCTCTTCCCATAAGGCTTCCCCTGGTGCAGCACCTTCCGGAATTAGTCCCAGCAACGCCAAACCCAAGAGGTGTCCTGCTGTACTCTGGGCTGTGGGCTGCCCTCCTGGCCCAAGAGAACCCCAAGAGCCAGGGACCAATCCAAGAAGCTTATGGCCACACTGAGGACATGCCAGTGACCTTGCACCTGCCAAACCTCCATCCCACAAGGGATGGTCAAGCTCTATACCATGTTGTTGTGTGGATGGTGGAGGTTATTATCCACTGTGACTCACAGGAGAATGCAATACGATCCCAATCCTGTCACTTTAGCACACAAAGTGTTGTCACACCCTACAGCAAATAGGTAAGAAACTGAGCCCCAAGAAGGGCTGGTAACAAATGCTTCCTCCCAAGTCCGTTCTGTGTGCATCTACATGTGATTTGAGATTTGTAAAGTCATATACATATGTGTAAACTATCTATAACTCTGCATACTTATATGGTGGTGTCTTATGGCATTGACTGTTGCACCGTGTTAAATACATTTTGTTTCGGTTTGATGACTCCGTTTTGATGTGCTGTATTCGTTTCAACTCCAGAAATAGAAGCATTGGCAATACCTGGCTAACCTGCTGCAAATGATGGCACCACCAGGAAAGTTGTTTAAATTCGTATGAGTTGATCTTTTTTAATATAAATACTTTATGTATGATTTATGTGACATTTTTGTTCTGACAGCTTGGCATTTATCGCAGAAGATGGATAACACATATGATGTGTTACTTTAGCACCTCTTAAAAAAGAATAACCATCCCAGACATGTGGAGGAACCAGGTTTGGGCTCAGAGTAATGATTACGTTTGGGCTGGCGCCAAACTGGATAACATTGAAACTTAGAGAAAAAGCCAAAGGGTGTAGATCCACCCTACAGTGGCTCAGCTCTAGTCCCCCATCTCCACCGTGCCACCTACCACCCCCAGGCAGAGCTGGGAGAGTTTGAGAACTAGGAGGGGATCAGGCCTGGACTCAAAGCTCAAACTCATCCCTGATTTATATGCATTCCAAAGACGAAGTAAATGCAGTCCTTTAATATGGCACCCTGTCCTCATCTTCACTTGCACAGAAAAGTTAAAACCAGCACATATGGAAGATGTAAGAGCTGGAGGAGGATGAAACTTCACGAAACAGAGAGGCTGGAATATTTCAACACGGTTTCTTACTGAAGGAGGTGGTAGGGAGGAAAACAAGAAAGGAGATTTGGTAGAATAATATAAATTAAAAGAGAACAGAGTTCAGCTGCAGCTACGATATTTCCCAAATGAGCAGTATAACTCAGTTATGGCAAGCTTAGCCCAGACACTGGCAGGATGAGTGTCAGTCTTCTTGTGAGCTGTAGCAGCCACCCATGGCTTTAAATACCACGTTCAAGGTCTTGGCATGGCCAGTTTGGTCCCACATGTATTTCAGAATGGAGAGCTATATTTGGGTCCTCAGAAGTGGGCACATTAAACAGTATTATATTCTGATGTGAACAAGCACTGGCAATCCCATTATTATGATGGGCTGAGCAGAGAATGGAGACAGTTTATGCCCAGTTTAACCTTCAGAGTGTCCTCAAAAGCCAAAGTAATATTCAGCAGCTCCCAAGCTGGGTCCTCGGCAGGGTTTGGAAAGTGCAGAGGGTTTCTGCTTCCTCACTCCCTGTGTTCTGGCCCAACTTTGGGGCACTTATTTGAGAAGCCATCCCTAAGCTGCAAGAGCCCTCACACACACAGAGCTCTTTCCTTTCACTTGCTGTAGCCTCCAGTGGTGACTGCAAAGCTGGGACCAGCTCCTGTGCTGTACTGTCCTGGGGCTGAATATACTGCTTTCAGCAAATCACCCACTCAGGAAACACCTGAACAACCATCCTGGGTCTGCTACATCATAGAGCAGAGCTACTCCTGTGGCCCTTGAATGCCACTTCATCATCACTCTTGCCATTGCCACAGCTTCCTGAGGGATCTGTCTACTAGAGATGGAGGGGATAACACTCTTCACATCCAGAGGATGGGGCAGGCAGGTTCTCAAATCCAAGTGCAAACCAGGCAGCTCTATGGAAAACACCTTGCACAAAACACAGGCATTTTGTATCCAGCTGCAGACTGATTACTTCGACAATAGAGTAGTGTATGTGCCAGCAGATGTTGCTGGACTTCCAGGGCTTCTCATGGAAATAGGTGGTTTGGGGTGCTTTCTCACAGGGATAACCCATCCTTATCCTGTTTGGTCTCATACTTAGAAGAGGCTGAAAAGCATAAGAAGATAAGAATGCCCAGCAAGTATTTCTCTCTCCTGCTTCTCTCCCTCTCTTCCTTTTTTCCTTTTTCTTTCTTCTTCAGACATCTCCGAGCACAGGGAATTCACCTCTTGATTGTTGTGCTGCTCTTCAGGCATTCTCTAGAACATGCCTGCGCAGCCCAGCAAGTCCAGTGAGATGTGACAACACAGTAGCAAGGAAGGGACATAAGCCAGGAAGGCACTGGCTTATTTAAAAGCCACTGTGCTGTGTCTTGTGCCTGTGAGCAGCAAGCACTGCCATCAGTGTTATGGCCTGTAGAACAAAGCCACGTTGCCTAATTCAGTGGCCCAAGAGGTCAGGAGAGCTTATTTTTGTTCAGAACTTAAAAGCATTTTGGATTCTCCAGTTCCTTTGGTTTCCACATGGTACCATTGCACTCCTCCATAAGTTTTCCCACAGAAATTTGCACTCCAACTGGCAGTGCGTGCAGGATTCCAGTCCAATTTTCATACGGCTCTCCCTGCTTATCACTGTTAACACAAAGCCCTTTTCAGAAGAACCAAAGCAAGATCCCCTGCTGAGGAAAATTCCCTTTGGTCTCCTCCTTCCAGCAAAGCTTTGCTTTCTCACACTAGCCTGGAGCCTGGCCTGTGCTCTGCTACAGCTTTCTATCAGGTACTCCTCTTTGCAGATAAATGCTCCCTTCCCCTTCCCAAAGCCTTTGGGAATATCACCTACGACATTTGGGTGAAGGTAGATTTGGTTATGGTAGAGGCATGCTCCAGGCATGCAGCATGGAGCCAATCAAGCCTCTCTCTGCTGCTGCCTCCCCCGATGGGTTTGGCTGAGTGGCAGTGCTCACTTGTGCCCCCTCATTCCTACTTGTACACTGGAGCATTCCCTGAGCCCACAGGGTCAAGGTGATGGTGCAAGCCTCTGTAAGGCTGGGAGAAATACTTAGAAGGAAAATGCCATAGAAACACAGCATTATTCTAATGGACATTCTTTGTTTTTCTCATGAAACAACTAAAATCTGCAGAAGTAGCTACTTTGTGGAAGGCGCTATTGCCATGAGTAAGTGCCGATGGGTATATATGGATACACGGGGGAGAGGGAGCAGTAACAGCAAGCATACATGAGGCTTTTAGCAAAGAACCAGCGCAGAACCTCTCAGCCCAGGAGCCGTCGTGATCCTGTCAAGAGGCATGTCACGATTTCCTGTCCCCAAGAGCACTGAGGCTTCCTGCAAGCTTTTAGGTGGATGGCTTCCCAGTGTATCCCCTCCACCTCACTGAGGCCAGAGGCACTGGAGTGGGACTGAGATCTCCATTCCAGTAATTAAATGTTCTTGGCATGGCTCCAGTCCCCTAGGAATTCCTATCAGAAATGCAGATAGGAGAGGGAGGGGGAGATTAGAGCTTGGGAGGGAATTACATGAGCTTGTTGTACCTCAGTTTCTCCATCCCCCTGCTGGGATAACACAGTTTCCCTGCACTCCTCTGTTTAGCCAGGTTTCCAGAGCATTGCATGCTGATGGCTGTGGCAGAGCTGCATCGTGTTCTAATGATACCGTTTCTTATGGTGCTTTTCAACCCAGTTTCTCACCGCTAACTCCTACGTAAAGGCAGCGACAGATCTCTTTAAGAACCGCCGGTGACTTTTTCCACGCCGTGCTTGTAACTGTGGCAGCAGAGGTCTCCTTCCTCAGAGCTCTCCCTACTTTTCCACTAGCGGAAAAGAGGGCAAGGCCAAGCCTGAAGAGCACGGGCGGCTCTCCTCACGTTGCCGGTGCTCTTCCACAGGTCAGGCACCGGGATCGAGTGGCCGGCAGCCCCGAGTGAGGGGAGCGTGCATCTAGAAAGGGCTGGACAGGGAAGATGGGGCTGGGGCTACTGCCATCGAGGGGAGGTGCTGCTCATCCCAGGTTTAAATCCTGGGTTTAGGGGGGCTGAGTCCCGGTGGTGGCCTCACACTCTCCTCCCCTGGGAGGCTGCAGGGTGTGTGGAGGCTCCATAGGGGCCAGGCTGGCCTCCTGTTTCCACATGTAGAGAGGCCAATAAGCGACCTGGTTCCCGGTGCCCCGGCGGCTCCCGTGGATGTGGGTCACCCGCTCCCGGCGCTCTGCAAACCAGGCCGCCCGGTGGGGCAGCCCCCGGAGGTGGGGGGGGGGAGCCGCCTGCAGAGCCCCCCTCGCCAGCTCTCCCGAGGGGTCCAACCACGGCGCGGTGCGGTCCGGTCCCGCGGGTGCGGAGCGGGGCCGGGGCCGGTGATTCGCCGCTCCGGGGGCGGCGGGCGCCCGGCTGATGCATATGCATGATGTGATGTCAGAGGGGGAGCACAGCGCGCCGTGACCGCCCGAGAGCGCCATTTCCTGGAGGAGGAGGCGGCGGCGGCGGCGGCGGCTGAGGAGCGGCGGGCGTTCGGGCGGGCGGAACCGTGCCGGGGAGCCGCCGAGCGGCTGCGCGCCGGCAGGGGGAGACCGACCGGCGGCAGCAAGGACCGGACCGGACACAGCGACCGGACCGACCGACCGACCCTGCGGAGCCTCCCGCGCTCGCCCCGGCCGGAGCTACAGCCAGAAGTTGGAGTTCCCGCAGCCTCCCTGGTTGCCGTCGAAGGGAGGCGGTGCGGGGCTGCCTGAGCCGCTGTCGCCGTCGCCGCCTGCGCGGGCGGTGGGAGCCCCCTGCGGCGCGCCGGGAGCTGTGGGGAGGATGGTGGTGCGGGAGCGATGGAGCTGAAGCGGAGCATGGCGATCCCGCGGTTGCTCTTGCTGGGACTGTGGGCTGCGGCGCTCCGGGACGTCGCCACCGTGGCAGGTGAGCGGGACTGACAGCCTGCCGGCGGCAGAGGACCGGGGTCAGCGGGATAGGGCGGCGGGGCAGTGCCCCCCGAGAGCCCTGGGCACGGCGGGACGAGATGCGGGGCCGTGCTGGGAGACAGCTCCAGCCCCTGGAAGGGTTCCCCCGTGGGCAGCCCCCGCCGCCCCGCCTCTACAGGTACCGGAAGCCCGCTGAAGGCGAGCGCAGCTCCGGGGGACCGGGCACCGCTCTCCGGACAGGGCGGCCTGGAGCAGCGCCGGGGTGCGGGGTCCGCCCGAGGTGGCGGCTGCGGACCCTCGGGCAGCCACAGGTGGGGGTCGGGCCCGTCCAGTCCCGTTTTACCCCCGCCGGGCGCAGGAGGGGCTGTGCTGCATGTGCAGGTTCAGGGGCTGCTCGGGACCCGGCGGTACCCAGTGAGGAGCTCGGGCTGTGCGGGGTGCTGCGAGCCTCGCCCGCCTGCCTGCAAGTACAGAGGAGTGAGTGGCAGCCCAAGTAATCCTCCTGGTTGGTTGCAGAGGCATTACTCTGGTATGTGCCCAGCGCGGACCGTCGCCGGGGGAAGCCGGGCGCTAGCGCATTTCTGAGTGGCTTTTGTTGGCTTTTCCCTCCTGAACTCCTTTTCCGAAGTTTCACCCCCGAGTGGGCAGGGAGAGGCAGCGTGCGGGAGCCTCCTGCCGCTCCACCGGGAGCTGCGGCTCCGCACGGAGCCTGCGGTGGCACCGAGCGGGAGAGACGGCGGTGCGGTGCGGTGCGGTGCGGGCTGCATCCCCAGGTCAGGGTCCTGAGGAAGTGAAAAGCCTTTCCCTCGGTGTGCTTGAGAGCATCTTCCTCTCACTCTCGGCTCTCAGAACAACTTCGCTAAAGACACACTTCTGTTCTGAGAAATCCATGCTCAGAGGTGACAAGTTTAAAAACCAAACAGGTACATCACGTATTTGACAACCAGTTTGCTCGCTGTCAGTTCTAACAACTGCTTGATAAGAAATTTATGCAATTATTTCCTATCTATACCTTTTAACTCCTACAGGTAGGCTTGGAGGAGGCTATTTGCTTGTGCTTGTTGCACTGGCAAGAATGTTATCAGATGGGAAATCGTGAGTGGGAGAGTAGAAGGAGGAATAGGTGGAAATTAAAATCCATATTGGCATTCGATGTGCTTCTTCCTGATACCTGCAGGAAGAGATGCTGCAGCTAGAACTGGATTATTGTCAAAACCCTGTGAATTTATTAAAAATCCCTGATCTGTATTTTCTTCATTTCAGTTGATCTTATATCGTAGAGGGGTTATATTTGGGTGATGTGGAGGATTACAACTCAGGCTGAACACTTGTACTCTGTGTTAGTTTCCGACATCATTAGTTTGTAAGGGAACCGAGAAGCATAGAGGGTCTCTAACAACACTTCTTTGTTTAATATGTGGCTAACTCAGCAGGGCAGTCTGAGGGGAGCTGAGTAGTTTGCTCTTCCAGGAAGGCATCTGCAATGAAAGTGACTGTCAGGTTGTGCATGTGTTCATCAGCCCGGCACCATCCGTTTGCTTTAACACAGAGAGAGTTGCTGTGAAGCTTTCATGTTTTATTCCAGTATTGTGAGTGGTGGAAGGGAGGGTGCTTTCTGGCATGCACTGGGACCTGTCATTCATGTTACCAATGCAAGGTTAGATCATCCTCACCCAAAGTGATTAAATCCTTAACCCAGCAAACAAGTTGTACCAACTAAACTGAAATGACCATCTTACCAGTTTAACAGTGCTCTCTGTGAATTTGTTCAATTCATGGCAGCAGATAGAGAGGCAAAGGACTCAACTTGGGGAAATCAGCTGTTAATAGATTGGGGGATCTCACTGAGGAAAGGAGTAGGGGCCTTCTGCCTGTGTTCTGGGATTGCTCCCGGAGCAGTGGTACTCCACCAGGAGTTACAGAGCACAGTGTTATTCCCAGGTATCAGCTGCCAGTGGCAGAGCTGGTCTGACAGTGCTGGTGGTCCCTTCTCCCAGCAGTTACACCTATGCTGCATGTCCCTCTGCCTGGTGAGGAGGTGCCTCGTGGCTGTGGGAGGGTGGTGTTTGGGCCGGGAGGAAAGTGGCACGTGAGAAATCTTGGTATTGGATCACTGGTAATGCTGTAATCAGAGCAGGAGCAACAGGGCTGCTTGCTTTAGCAGTGCTCTGCGTTTCACAACTGGTGTTTTTCTGCTGGGCTCTGTAGGCTTAGTGAGGCATCAGTGAGAGGCTGACCAGGCAGTGAACTGGGTGAAGTTGTCATGGGCTGTGATGCGTTTCTGGGCAAGAGTGATGGAGTTGTTTCTTTTTTTTCTGAAGGATGTGGAAGACACTGCCGGGGCATAATATTGAACTTGGCCAGACCTGTTCTGGTCTGTCAGTCCTGTGCCACTGCATAGGAAACGGCCACTCTCCCTAACAAAACTGGCTTTACATTCATTTCCCACTTCCCACCTTCCTGCTTTCCCATGGTCTCCTTTGATCTTCTTGTTCCTCCTTTATATGCCTTTCTTTCTTAAATGCACTTACATAGCTGGCTTCCGTGTTTTCTCATGGTGGTGCATTTCATGTATTCACTTCTGCTTAAGGGAAACACTCCCTGTCCACCCACACATGCAGCACTGCTCCAGGTCAAATCCTGATCACTTCTGTGTCAACATCAACCCGAGCAGCTCCACCGACCCTGCTGCTATGGGGTCTCAGCTCTGCAGCTCTGGGTACAACGTGGCCCTTTGGCTGGGCTGAAGGGTCAGGGAGGTTCATTGGAACACACACCCACATCACGCGATAGAAATATCTGTTCTGTAAACAGTTCTGCTCCTTGGCGAGGCGTGCTGTGGAGTAGGCTTTGCTTTCGTGGGTTTTGCAAATTGCAGGGCTTTCTGTAGCGCAGGGGAACAGCGTACGCTGAATAGCGAGACGTAATTGATTCTTTCTCCTATCCCGGCTCTTTGCAAAGGCATACAATGGAGCAAGCATGGTGATTTCTTAGCAGTGCAGGAACCCCGTAGTTGAAATTGCAGCCTGGGAAAAGATGGAGGTGTGGTACCGTGCTGAGTGAACACACTTGGAGCCGTGGGATCACTGGCACAGTGAAGCTCCCAGTGTTTCTGTCCAGCTCTGCTCTGCAGAAGCTCACCCTGCTGTTAGACAACTTGAAAGAAACCCCATGTGTACACTGACCCACCGCTTTTCAGTGCTTGCTTTTGACTACTGCTTAGCAGGCGTAGTATAGCAGTGCCAAGACTAACAGACCCACTCTGCAGTGTGTGCTGGTAGGGTATGTAACTCCAGACCACCAACCTAGAGTAATTTGCTGTACTCCAACCCCCCTTCTTCTGGGGGTGGGGCGGAGTAGTATTTTTCTTTTAGGTATGAAATTTACAGGATCTCCAATCAAATTAAAGGTGTCCCAGGGCCAACCCGTGAAACTAAATTGCAGCCTCGAGGGAACGGAAGATCCCGAGATGTTGTGGATCAAGGACGGAGCAGTGGTGCAAAGCGTAGACCAGGTGTACATTCCAGTAGATGAAGAACACTGGATCGGCTTCCTCAGGTACAACGGATGCAGGGAAGGAAGGATACTGTGGAAACTATGGCAGAGCTTTCTGCTGTCAGCTATATCTGTGCAACTGCAGTGCCCTTGGCAGGGCAGGGTCCTTCGCTCTGCAGTTCAGCATGTGGCAAGGGCATAACTAAGAGCAGAACTGAAGCCACTTGAGGGCTGAGATTTTATGCACTAGATCCATATTGGTTTCCTGACTGCTATGGTGACAGGTGCTTTGCTACTGCTTGTGGTGCTTGAGACGTGACTTCAAGGTGAAAGGATTTTCTTACCTTGTTTGTTCATCTTGTTCTGCCGTGCAGCAGGAAGACTAAGGTCTGACTTACATAAATAGGTTTTCTCTTTCATACTCATTCTCTTATCTCACTCTCTCTCTTGAACCCTCAGTCTGCCTAATGGGTAAGAATTGTTAATTGAAATGAGGCTCCCAGGGTTCCATTCCTTTCCTTTCTTTGGGGAGAAGGGTTTGTTACCTGAACCATCCCCGAGTCATTTTGCAGAGACTTTCCCAATGCATTTACACTGCATGGTATCAGTCCTGCCCTGCTCAGAGGCATGAAACTCTTCTGCAAAGCAGGCCTCTGCTGCTTTCAGCAGAAGAGGGATGTCAGCTAGTTACGAAAGTACCAAGTTAAACAAGACCCAGGGTTCTGCTCTGGCTTTTTCTATGCATAAAGAGAGGTTTTGTACAAGCAGACATGCCATCACCATGAAGACTCAAAACTGGTGATTGAGGATCACTCTTCCCTGAGCTCCAGTTTCATCTCCTGTTAGGTTTCTTGGGTTGACATTACATGGAGTCTCCAAGCAACTAAAGGTCTCTGTGCTAAAGCTTGTCTGCAAGAAACATTTTGATAGGGAAAAAATCCGTGCCCAGGAAAATCATTGCATTATAGTGTGTTTGTCTTGAAATGACACCATTTACTTCCCCTCTGTTCTATTAGTTAACTGTCTTTGCTCTCCGCAATCTCTCAACCTGATCTCCTTTCTTACCTCTTCTTTTCTGCCACTGAGAACTTTCTTCAGCACCAGGGCTAAGTTAGGGTGCTAAATCCAGATGTGTCTGTATCTCTTTCTCCTTTCTCCTTTCTTCTCCTACACCCTCTGTGTAAGACTTTGCTGCAATTGCTGTGTTTCAGAACATGGGGCTGGATGGGCAGGACAGCTAATGCCATTTGAAGGTATCACTCTGAAAACCAGGCTGCAGTGGGTCCATTCTGTGCATTTTCAAACCCTCTCCCTTTTCTGTCTTCCTTCCTGAGATGTTCTTCCCTTTCCTCAAGGCAAACTGCTAGCATTAGAAAGGTGGGGTTCAGATCTGCTGAGGGTCCCTGCATGGCAGCAAGCACATGGGTGCACATCCCACGGGGGGCAGTCCACTTCTGTACATTGACAGGCACTCGAGGCACAATGGTGCCTTGGGTAGCTGAGACCTTGTTGCTTTGGGACCACATTCTGCCCTTATTCACCACACTATCCTTGTGTTGCTAACAGCAGTGAGGATGCTGCAGATTTTCAGCAGTGGAGCAAAGAGCAGAATTTCTCCCCTGAACTGGAGGTCTATGACCTGAATGCAAGTCTCCATGATTGCCTTCCCTGCTTGGGTGCATTTTCTCAGAGGGGGAGCTGTTGCTGAGCAAGGGACAACACAGAAGAGTTTGTAGGGTGAGGTCCTATGCTGGCATAAACCAGCATAACCCCTTGAAATCATTAACCAAAAGGCCCAAGCAGTGTGAAGTGCTCTTGGGGTAAGAATAACATTAAGTGAAGCTGAGGTGAAGGGGGCTCTTTTCTGACCCATCTGCTCCTGTATGAGGCTGTCAGCAGTCCTGTCACCTCACTGGGGCAAAGCAATCGGGCTGGATGGAGGTTTGTGATTTGGAGCTTCCCACTAGCTGAGACATTGCAGGTCAAGCTGCCGCTCTTGAAGGCTAGCTAGAGTCATGGTCCAGGATCCAGAGGACCAATCCATTCCATTCTCGGAGGACACAAATGATGGGGTTTCTGCAAGGATGTTTCAGAGGAAGGCTTTCTGCTCTGCTGAGGACTCCTTCTACTCATTTGCCGTGTGCTTTGTGCTGATTGGCTGTTGCCCTCCTCTCCAGAGCTGGCTTTGTCTCAGTAGGTGCTGTCCATGCATCTGGTTTGCCAAACACTGAAGGGTCCTCTGGGGCAAAAACATGCTTTATCCACATAAAATATCGATCTGGCTTTTGACTTTTTTCAGCTTGAAATCCGTCGAGCGGACAGATTCTGGGAAGTACTGGTGCCAGGTTGAGAACGGGGGGAAGAAGGAAGAATCACAGCAAGTGTGGCTCATAGTGGAAGGTAAGGAGTAGTAGTAGTGCTGGTTTCTTTCAGGGCTGACCCACCAATATGCTCGAGGTGGAAGTGGTGAGAGCAGATTGCTTGTGACAGGCTTCTTGGCTCTGAACCTTTGCTGCTAACTGCAGTGAGATTGCTACAGAGCAGGAGTAAGAATAGGAGAGCAGCTTCAAGGAGAGGAGCTGTCAGTTCTTATTCTGGTTTTATTTTGGCACGTTAGGAAACAAGATCCCTTCATGCACACACATTTCTTTCCAGCCCCTCAATCCATTGTTATTTTCATCTCCAAATAATTCATAGAATGATGGGATAGTTCAAGTTGAAAGGGATCCATGGGGACCATGTTGTCCAACCCACTTCTCAAAGCAGAGTCACTGCCTGATTCTGTGTATCAGGCAAGCAGGTCTTTGAGGGCAAGGAATTCTTTTAGCCCAGTTCTGAGTTTCAGAAGAACTGTACATCAGCACTTCATAGCTGTGACTGTTCCATGTGGCACTGTTTCATCCAGTCTTATCTGATAAAGAATGACTTCTACATGGTTGCCCAAAAGTCACCAAGAGGAGCATGGATTGGTGGATTCTTATTGCCTCCAGTTTCATTTCCCTTGAGCCGTGACTGTGTTAATAGTCATAGGATGGCTTAATATTTGATGGGGAAGTTAACAGTGCACTTGCAGGAAGAAGTGACTTTTTGGATGTAATTGGTAACTTTTTGGTATAGCGCTGAATCAGCAGTCTTAAAGAGGGGGAGCAGGGAGGGTGCAGTGGGAGGTGGTGTGGTATGGGTGTTGTACAGCAAAGCACTCAGAGCCCTGATAACATCCATAGCAGTTCTCACAGGAAGAGGGACTCTTACCTGGTGCAGTTTCAACTGGAAAGCATTGTTTACAGCTGAAAACTCTCTCTACTGTGTAGTGTTTCCATTTCTGTTCCAGTTACCATAGCTTGCTTCAAAGGTGGCTGCGTTTGCATGGTGCGTGCATTAGGAGTGAGGGGGTCGCTCAGTGTGCTAAACCATCTGAAAAGGCAGAGGAGCCCTGGACAGCACAGGCAGCAAGTGTCAGAGTCACAACAAGCAGCTGCAGCTATGTAAGGGGGAGTGTTAAGAATGAAGGCCAAAGCTTACAGCAGAAGTAACTAATGGCCTTTATGAGAAAAGCAAGCACAGCAGAAGCTGGTTAAACTTGAACTGAGTTTGTAATCATCTGAAAAGGGAGTTACTGGGGAAAATTAATAAATAACAAATAGTGATAAGGGTTGGGTGTTTGAAAATGTGTCAGCTGTTAGCATCAGAAAGCACAGGGAATGCAAAAGCCTATCAGTCCCTTCACTGTTATCTGTGTGTGTTTCTTCTCTGGGCGTACCAGCTTTGTCTAGAGGTGGTTGCTGCATTGATAACAACTGTTGACATCTTTGGGACTGGATCTTTACTCTGGTTGTTTGCAGCCTTTGGTAGGTGCTGACACCCTGTTTGTGTGCGACAAACAAGTGTGAGCTATTGGTGAACTAATTTAAAGTGAGCTCAAATGGGTTTCAATGCTGTCTAATATCAGCCTTGAGATCCACTTAGGTAGACTGTATCAGGCAGAATTTGTAGTGATGGTGTTTGAACTGGCTTTGTAATACAGCTCAAATGTTTGCTCCTATGAAACACAAAATAAACCTCAAATTAGTCTGAAACTGTTTTCAGGTTTAGAAAGGAGACTCTGGCCTTCCAAGAACATGATGGCATTTGGTGCCCAGAGAGGTAATTGAAGAGGCACACTGCAGAGTGTGAACATCTTCAAAACATGGATTATGTTTCTTACAGAGCTTTCCCTCCGAAATTAGACCCCTGGTTGTGCTCTGTTGCTGGACTGCTGGCCCTTGTTGTGGCTGCAGTCACACTTGTATGGACACGTCTCCATCTATAAACTAAGCTGTAGGAACAAAATCAGCCCCGTAGGCTGAATGCTGGTGTGGAACAGGGAACAGACAAGCTCATTTCCCTGCTTTGCCATTAATGTCCTGGTGGCTGCTCTGTGCCCCTATGGTGCATCTGTAAAGGACAGTGCAGGCACTGACCTCTTGTACAAGAAACTGGAGCGCTGAATGGGTCATGGACAGTGAGGTATCTAGGTAACACACATATGGGCACAGTGCAAGTTCCTGAGCTGGATGAGTCAGCTGCACACCCTGAACTAGGAGAGTGCTTAACTGTGGTCTTGTCTGATCTGTTTAGCTGTTCCCAGAGTGAGAAAACCTGCCGAGCTGGGCAGGATCCTCCCAAAAGGTTACCTTGGGTGCCATGGTAAAGGGGCAGGAGGCAGGGATCCTGCTCGCAAGAAGAAGAAACGATGATATTTTCTCTTCTAATCTCCCTTGGAGAAGGAGGGAAAAGCAGGTGAAGATGTCACAGCTGGAATATGGGAACTTCATTCACTTTTATTGTTCATGTATGACTGCAATAAAAAACATGAAATAAAACATGTAAGCACAAACAAGCAGTAAATCACGATGATGGATTTACCTGTCCTGAGCATTAGCCTTTGCACAGATAGGCATTTACTTGCCACTCCAAAGGCATTGTCAAGGAGGTGAGGAAGGCACAAAGAAACTGCCACCTGAAAGACACAGGCAGCAACTGGATGGTCAGTGACAGACTGAGGACACCATTTCAGCTGGAGTCTAAGTAAAGTGCTGGGTATAAAAGCAAGTTCAGTGTTTCTCAGGGCTTTCAACTCTTCTACCAGCCACCAGAAGAACATGCTGGGTCCTGGAGGGACAGCACTGGTGCTGATGGCTGGTGGATTTTGCATTACTGGTTTGGAGCACTGAAACCGCAACAGCATTGCCTGTAAGAGGAACCACAAGTCTTGATGTGTTGAGATACACTCAGTTATTGCTGCTTAGAGATGACCTGAGGCAGTTAGCACTGCAGCTGTGTTTTGTTCCCTATAGGCCTGATAGAAGGCTGGTTGTACCAAGCAGAAATCTTTGCACAGTTGGGAACAGATAGTTATCAAGGAAGCTATGTGCATGGATCGCCTTCAGCTCTGAAACAAATTATCCCTCACTCCAAGGCAGGAGTTCTTGTGGTGTCGGAGAGTGCTGGAAGGTGGCTCCAGTCAATTAAGCTGTGGAGAGAGCATGGTAAATGATCCCAGTCTAGCATCAGGGCAGAATCTTTCCTCATTCATTGGTTTGTTACAGCCATTAGTTTAACACAGTCACAAGCTTCAGCTTTTCATGCATGTCAAGGAGTATCTTGCAGCTGGATTAGGGATCTTTTAAAGTGGTCACCGCTGAAGTTATTAACTGTTGCCTCTTTAAACTCTAGTCTCTCCAACTGAAAAATATAGCAAATACTTCCACTAAAAGCTGCTTCGTCGAGGAAAGGGAGACTCAGTGGAAAAGGTTTTTCAAAGGCATTTTGGGAAGCAAGCACTCTTATCTCTGACTTCTAGCGGGAGTATGTAGATGTACCTGCCCTGAGGTGCTCCAGTGTATCTGACCCCTGGTTCTTGTGAAGGGTAAGCCCTTCATAAGAGGGAGCTGGATTAGGCACAGGGGCATGGCCAATGGGTGTCCTATATTGGGCACTGGAATCAGTGGAAATAAACAGAAGACAGAATCTTTCCAGTTATTATCACTTGTCTATTGCTTTTCTAGGTGTGCCCTACTTTACTGTGGAACCCGAGGATGTGTCCGTGTCCCCTAATGTCCCATTTCATATGGCCTGTGCTGCTGTTGGTCCCCCTGAACCAGTGACAATTGTCTGGTGGATGGGAGACTCTAGAGTGGGGCTTCCAGACATCTCCCCCTCCATCTTAAATGTATCAGGTAAGGCTGCTACCAATCCAGGGGATCACTTTGAGCATCAGAAGAAGCAGAAAGCTCTCATCTGATCATGCCTAGTGATACCGGGTAGCCACATAGTGTGAGAATGGTCTTTGGACATTGAGATTTGGGAGATAACAATCATCACATACAAAGCCAGATCATCTAAGAGGCGATTGTTGCTTTGTGTATTTTCTGCTGGCTTGAGGCACACAGGCTCTTGAAGTGTTTGAGTGGGACTGGTAATGGGATAAGGATGCTACAAGATACATGCATTCATCAGGTGCTTCTTTTGTTCCACCTCATGGAAGGTGTTCATGGTTATATTAAGTGACTCAACTGGTGACATTTAGCTTGATGGCATTCACATGCAAAATCATGCTTCTGTGCACAGCCATGTCACACACACAGCCTTCCTCTTCTCCTGCTCTCTGTTCTTGCACGCCTGCTGGAACCCGCAATTGTTAAAACCTGACTGCCTCATGTAGCTGACGCTTTTAGTGCAGTTGTATTGCTGCTGAAGTGGGCTGTTTGATGTCCTCAGAGACTAAGGTTTGCCCTACAGCAGGCACTAGGTGCATGGTGGTAAGCCTGCCTTCCACAGCAGTGCCAGCTGCAGAACTCGGGAGCCAGGATGTGTCTATGCTTCTCTTCAGCCCACTTTCAGGGAAGGGCAATGTATCTCTACTAGGACCTGACTGCAGCTATTGTTGTAGTTACCTCCTACAGGTAACTTCAGTTAGTTGCTGAACAGCTTAGTGATACTTCTCTTTACTGTATTTTATTGCTCTCAGCAGCCCTGAGCCAAAGTTAACTATTTAGAAAGAAAAGGTTTTATAACAGAGTCATCTCTAGGACCTCTTCATCAATGTTAATACAGTTACACCCAGGGGTATCTCTGGCCATCCTTTTTTGCTATCCAGTCCTATTCAGCTTTCCCTCAGAACTTAATTTATATGCAAATCAAAACCTGATTTTGTGATTTGCAGTGGTTTCTAATCTGCTCCCTCTGTTACGTAGCCACTCAATGCTCTTCCAAGTTGGAAATGAAAACTGCTCCCTTATGATAGAATCTGCCTGTTGAGATGGAGACTGGAAAGACTGATACTCAAAAGGGGAAAGACAATAAAGAAATAAGACTCCCTTCTTCCACTGAACTCATCCCATGGTGCCCCACAAAACTTCTGTCATTGTGGGGCAATGGCACAGAGGCCTGAAGAAGGGCATCTCCTCCTATTGATTCTGCAAATGAATTGCTATTATATACAGTCATCATCAGTGCCTTTCTTTGCCCCTTTTCATGTTCTTTGATATACTCCTTGTCTTTGCAAAAACGTGTAGCAAACACAAGCTACATGGTCACATTGCCAAAGCATGTCAAAAATGATGGTAAGAAAACAAGGATTGCTAGCTAAAGAAAATACCAAATTCTGAAGAAAATAAAGTACTGGCTAGAAAGCAAACATTTAGAAGGTTCAGCAAGCAGTTGGTTTGGTTTAAAGGATTGTTGGTTTTGGAAAGCAGAGCTGGTAATGATGCTAGAGAGCAAGGAGATCTTGGTTTGTGGTGTGTTTTGTGTTTTCCTCAGGGCAGGGCTGTGTTTGGTTCTGTCTTTGGGACATGCCTACCACATCAGCTTGTGCTCTGCTCTGTTGCCTGGCCTTCTGCCTGCTGGCAGCATTTTCCTCTGGTTCACTGGGGTGAATGGAAGAAGCTAAAATACTTTGCTGTTTCATTTCAAAGCAGTCCCTCCTCTCTTCCACTACACCTTCTTTGCAATGATGTTAATCTCAGGCTTGGGAGTTGAATCAAAGGGCAAAGACAGACACTGTGCAAGCTGCTCCACGCAGCTCTGAAATCTTTTTCCTTCTTCAACTGGATCATAGAATCATAGAATAGTTAGGGTTGGAAAGGACCTTAAGATCATCCATGTCCAATCCCCTGCCATGGGTAGGGACACCTCACACTAAACTGTGTCACCCAAGGCTCTGTCCAACCTGGCCTTGAACACCACCAGGGATGGAGCATTCACAACTTTCTTGGGCAACCCATTCCAGTGCCTCACCACCCTAACAGGAAAGAATTTCTTCTTTATATCCAAACTCCCCCTGTTTAAGTTTGAACCCGTTACCCCTTGTCCTATCACTACAGTTCCTAATGAAGAGTCCCTGCTCAGCATCCTTATAGGTCCCCTTCAGATACTGGATGTTCATAGCATACTCAACATCTCTCGGATAGCCCTGTAAGGTAGCTGAGGGCCAAGTCAAGTGAAAATATAGGCTGGACACATTTCTCCAGGCAGCTCTGTAGATCTGTCTCAGTTCTGATTAATTATCAATGCCTATCTGAATCTTGGAGCAGCTGGACATCAGTATGATGCCACATTCAGGCCTTGTGGGATGGATGGATGCTCACAGAAGAGAGGGAGTAAAATCCTCACTTGTATAATATCATCCCTGGAAAGTGCCTCAGTGCTCATGCCATAGCATTTTACTTCAACTTCTTTGCTTATCTTCAGAAGTCTGATGCAAAGTGAGGGACAGGTGGGCATTAGCTTGAAATCTGCAGCATCTAGCTGGAGGTTTGCCTTATAGCCCACTTAGAAGATGGTGGTTGCTCAGGTGGCAGGCTGAAGTCCTGGTTGTTGTATAAGCTCATAGGTCAGCATGATCCTTGCTCCAGAGATGCTCACTAGGATGTGGGAAGTGGACATCTGTCAACTGAACTGCTCTTCTGCCAGATTCACCCTTCTTTTTCTATGCTTTCAGAAGCTCCCAGGGAAGCTTTTCTACATTCCACACTCACTCCATTAAAAACGTGTTGAGCACATTAATTACATTGAATTCCACGTGCCTTTGATTGGCACCCAGCTCAGCCCGCCAATTGCTCATGCAGCTTGAGCTGGATGTCACACATAATTGAAATTCTGCTGAAGGTTGAAGCTGGATTATATAGCTGTTTGTGTTTCCTTTTCTTGGCTGATCTCCAGGTATTAATCAAAGCACAGTCTTCTCCTGCGAAGCTCACAACGTTAAGGGATTGTCTTCATCTCGGACAGCCACTGTTCAAATTAAAGGTGAGAGAGTATGAGAGAATGGGCAAAGGACTCGGGTTTGCTCTCTGGGAGGGAATGTAGGGCTCCTAAATGCAAAGGGATATCTCAAAGCTGCCAGCAACCAGCATCAGTTGGAGCTCTCAGCAGTTGAAACAGTGTTTTGTGCTCTAACAGCAGTTCCCATTTGCTGTGCGGGGCTGTATCCTGTTGAAAACAGGATTCAGAACTGGAAATAGGATGTCAAATAACAGTTTTTCCTGGAAAAGGAGCAAGTTGGTGTAGTCCAATTGTTTGTGAGAGATTAAGCTAGATATAAATCTGTAGCGGGGGAAATCATAGAATCATAGAATAGTTGGGGTTGGAAAGGACCTTAAGATCATCCTGTTTCACCCCCCCGCCATAAGGAGGGACACCTCACACTAAACCACGCCACCCAAGGCTCTGTCCAACCTGACCTTGAACACCACCAGGGATGGAGCACTCACAGCTTCCCTGGGCAACCCATTCCAGTGCCTCACCACCCTAACAGGAAAGAATTTCTTCCTTAGATCCAATCTAAACCTCCCCTGTTTAAGTTTGAACCCGTTACCCCTTGTCCTGTCACTACAGTCCCTAATGAAGAGCCCCTCCCCAGCATCCCTATAGGCCCCCTTCCTGGAGATAGATGATCTTGTTAGAGCTAAAGAGGCCATTGCTTCTACATGCTTCAATTGGCATCACATCTGATGCTGAAAAAAAGACAAGGTGAAGAAAGGTGGTCACTGGTGGCTGGTAAAGTCTGCTCATCCACATGGGTTTTATGGGTTAGTTTTTTTTAACTCTTTGCTCTTTAAAAACTCATTCCAAATAAATAATTCATAACCTTTGTATGGCCAGTTGCCACTTGGAAGTCCCTAAGTTGATGTCTGATTCCTCTGTTCCTCCGGGTGACTGAAACAGGGATGATCAGAGCAATCAGCTTTTCCCCTCCTCTTCAAGTTGAGATGCATCTGCATTTGAATTTTTAGTCACATTTTAATGCACATTAAATGACATGATTATCACTTCCAGGAGAGGCATGTCACAAAAATCTTTTCCTCCAAGTAGTACCTTATTGCTCAGCGTGAGTAGGAGCAAGCATTTATGTCTGTATCAGAACTCGCAGTTGTATTAGCTAATATTCATTAAAGGGTACCTTCAAATCCAGCTGTAGATCTAGTGTTTGTACAGTGTATTTTTCTTCAGGACATTGTGGTTACTGCTGCGCCAAGAATGCAGTCTGCTGGACTAGTAAGATTTATAACTTAATTTAAAAATGTTTGGAGCTGTTGCCTTAAAGGCTGATCTACGCAGGGGAATTAGTTATTGTGGAATATATCTTCTATGGATATTTTTATCCTGGGATAGAATGTAGTTCACAAAGCTATTATGCTTAAAAAAAAATCTCATCAAGCCATAATTTGAAATAACATTTAGCATAAACAAGCTGCTTTTTTTTTAATGTTAGCACAGATGATTTTAATCTTTCTTAATGTGTGAATACGATGATGGGGTAAAGGCCTCAAATTCTTGCATTTCCAGCAATTACATTTAGCCAGAAGTGTTCCATGAGGGCAAATTATCAGCTAATGAATCCACACAACCTATTTGGGAGGGATGTTTCACCATCACACAGTTGCGTGTGCACACACACACTTTTAGGGCTAAGGGAGAGCAAGCTTAAGTGATGCAGCAAATGTTGCCCCAGTATGTGGTAAGTCCTAGAGATAAAAGCTGGATCTTAAATAGCAAGTTCAGTGCTACAGCTGTAGACGTTCTCACTGTACCTCAAGGTTTGTCTGAAAGAGGAGTTATACACTTGGGGAAGTGATGAGGCTTTTCGAAAGAGCAGAAGTGAAGATCTGTTACAGCCCCTGTTACAATTAAAGCCAAGCTCCTAACAAGGACATCAGCAGAAACAGGCGCAGGCCCAGATAATGTTTGTTTCATCTTTTATTCTATGAACATGTAGGTTTCAATGAAATCACTCCCAGGAGTAGCTGTCCATACACACACGAACGTCTCTTGCCCAGATCCATCTGTTGACTCATGTCTTTCTACAATTTATTAAACCATTTGTTTCTTCTGTGTTTCCAGAGGCAAATATTTTTGCTAGGACATTTACAAACTATCAAAGTTTCTTCCTATTTGCTGCTGTTGTTGTTCATTATCTCCGTAGTGCCCACAATGTGCTGGGTATACTCCAAGCAGAAAATTACTGTTATTGTAGCCCACAGTCCCAAGCCATGTACAAAGCCCCATTGTTCCAGCCACTCTACAAGCACAGAGGAAGTTAAGCCTCATTATGTTAACACTCAAGGTCCTGTTTTCAGATTGGCTTTGCTCTATCTACTTCATGTGTGTGGCTAAGGCTTTGAGGGTCATCCACAGGTTTTTTCCCAATGGTTGTTGGGGAAATGCAATTTGTAGAAGGGACAAATGCAGCTTTAGGGGAAGGTTCTAGCAAGCCAGCCCTCTTCAGTGACTGTCTCCATTACTGAGTGGATGTGTTGACAGTTCATTATTTACTCTCACTGATGGTATAGCCAATATCTCCCTTTGCCCTGCCATCCAGTGTTGAAAATTACATGTTCCTCAATCCAAAAGTTACAAGTGCATTTACAAAAGACTTGAATTAAGGGCAATGTTTCAATGATATCCAAGTGAGCAGTCAAAGCAAGTTTTTTTCCCAGAAAAAAAAGCTTACAAACCTGACTACCCAATATCAAAAGGGAAAGAAACCAAGACAGAAAAGTCTTAAGTTGACTCACAAAGGTCTTTTACACAGGTCTTGCAAAGAACTCATTTGCCCATCTTCCATCCCAGACCCTTGCTCTGCTGCCCAACCTTTCACCCACAAACACTTCTTATCTTGGTGGCAGACCCCTGCCTTGTGTCCTGGTAACTTGTTAACCAGGTAACAAAGGCTTTATAGGGTTAATCTGTGGCACCATCTATTCCCTGCCCCATATTCTCCTCTAGGCCATCTGTAGAGACTTAAGAGGGGGACTTTGGTCAATGCATTTCTTTTATAGAATGGCCTTGTGGAGAAGCCGAGGGCAGTATTGTGGTTGTCCTCGGTGCAGTGAGAGACAAAGGTGCTCTCTAGCACAGTAGAAGTTGCAGATGGAGGGATCCTGGTTTGCAATTACTTTTCCACTGCTGCTTTCCACTGGATACCAGTCAGGCGAGGTGGAAAATGCAGTCAATCGCAGACCTTGTCCTGAGGACCATTGAGTTTGTGAAAGAGGACTCTTGAGGGTACAGTTTGTGGAGGTGCTGCAGGAAAGGTATTGCAGCTGCAGCAAAGGATTGTTTAAAATGAGCACAAGGTTGAGGGAGAGGTTGGTGTTCATGAAGCCAGTAATTTTGCAGGAGTGAGGTGCCTAAATGAGAACAGGCATTTGGGATTGAAGAAGAGATATTGAGGGTTATATGGGAAAGAATAGGAAGTAACTATGTGGAATTACAGTGGGAGGAAAAGAGAGGGCAAAGGGAAGCATTGAGGATCCTAAAAGGAAGCCAAAGAGCTCAGGTTGATGTGACAGCACACTGGATGCCCTGCAGTGATGGAGGTGTCTGGTCAGAGCGAGAGGAGGAGGCAGTGCTCTGGTGCTGCTCTGTGCTGGTAGGAAGCACAAACATCCCACTAAATGGCCAGTTTGGGCATCCTGGTTTTGTTCCTGGCTCTGCCCTTAATTTACAGTGTGGTATCAGGCACCCCTTTGCCTCGAATCTCCCCTCTATAAAACAGAGTGCTTTTGAAGCCTGAAGGAGGCACAGTTTTCAGTCCAGGCTCCTTCCCAGGGTGTTTCAGGGTTTGTAATGGTTTTGGAGTGAGAACCAGGGGAGGGATTTTAAAGCCTCATTTGCTTCACAATGTAGGTTCACAGGCCATTGTGTGCACAGGGCTGGGTCATTCATTGCAATGGAGGGGGCAGGGAAGAGGGCTGAGTAGGGAAGGTGTAAACAGCATACATTGGCACTGCTATCACAGAGGTCAACCTCTGCCTGTATGTAACAAGCAAGATACATACTATGAAAGAATGGGTGCCAATAGCTTGTTCAATGTTAAAATAATAGTTTAACTCACAACAGCCAGGGGCACTCTCTAAAGATGTGATATTGTTCCATTTCAGTTAGTGATTTCACTGCATAATTTCCAGCCTCAAGCCCCTGCCATTTCCATGTGAATACCTGCTCTGTTCTGTGTATACTGAAAGGTCTCTTTGTTTCCTTTCTAGCCATGCCTCTCCAGCCTCTCAATGTAACTGTAAGCCAAGTCACCAGCAGCAATGCCAGTGTGGTCTGGGTGCCAGGATTTGACGGCCGCGCACCCCTCCATTCTTGCACTCTTCAGGTAGGGCCCCTCTGAATTGTCCCCTGCCCTGAGCCACGACATTGCTTGGGCCATCTTTTGCTCTCCTAACTGCTATGTAGTAGTGTTTGAATTCATATTCCACAGCTTTAAGACATGGAAACTTAACAGGATGCACACATATATAGGTGCCAAAGAGCAAAGCAGAAGTTCTGAGCGTGAAGTGTCCAGTTGAGAATTTGAGACTGGCTCCATTCTCCCTCCCAGCACATCAATTATCACATAATTTGCTCCATGACAGCTATTCCATGCACATATGAAGCATGTACCGCTCTATAGGAAGTGGCCCTGAGTAGCTGCAGGGTGCTTCTGCTAGCATGGAGCAGCTGCCCCGTGATAACTTGTCCCAGTGCAGTGCAGTCCCATGCCAGCTCAGCTCTGTGCTTTGTGATGCCAGGGGAAAGGCTGGGATCTACACATACCAGTGAGCCCATGGGACGAGGAGCTTGCAAAATGTAGGGTGTGGTACAGGAAAGGTGGGAATGATGTTGGCAGAAGACGCAGACATGATGGGTTTATTCTACAATGTCAGGCCTATTTGCATGTTTAAGTGTAATTTTAAGCCCTACCTCTAAATCTTGGTTGATTTTCCCTTGCCAAAGACCAGAAAATCAAGGGTGATCCTTTAGCTCTACCAGGTGCTGAGAAATCAACATCTTTGGGAAATTGGGCTGCTTCTTTAGGTTCCTGGGGGAAAATGGTACCTGTTCAATGTCAGGCAGAGGTAGTTTCTAGTACTGCACGCTGAAAACAGCTGGTAGCAATGTATCATGAAGAAATGGTGGCTCCTGGAGCAGGCTGTGTAAACACAGCCAGGCACATGCCCCATGAATTTGTCTGCCAGGTGTCAGTATTGAGCCCCTGTGCTTTCCCTATTTGATTACAACATGAGATGGAGTGGAATTTCTATGGGGTGTTGCCAGCTACATAGAGGAGGATTACAAACACAAGGTATGCTGGAAGCAGCCTAGGTAATTTACTTGCAATCCTCTTTTTATTTGGCAAAGAAACCAGAGATTTCATGCTCTGATGTTTATTCCCTTTCATAAGTAAAAGAAACCATCATCTTGTCTTAATTCACTGGCAGAAATAGTGCCTGAATAGAGCTGGCCCCAGTCTCTGGGTTTTGTTGCACTTCTGTTCTTGTTTGCAGTTGAAAATGGTGTTCTTCCTCCCTTTTACAATGCAGGTTATCTCCAGTTGGAACAGCCTATTCTCTCTGGCTTGCATGCAGCAATGCTAATTACCCTGGGGTTTGAGTTTCCCCTCACTTTTGGCAGGGGTAAGGATGAGGGGGATGGGACATGTGGAAAAGAGGATGGATCAGAGCAGCTCAGTTTCTGTCCACTCAGCAGTCTCTCACCCCTTTTCTAAGCCTTTTCTGTTCTATCTGGGGAGGACAAAGTCCCTGCTCCTGGATGTGGGAGCAGGGTAACTTGGCAGTAACCCTCTGTGCTTCCTCTGTATCCCACAGTGAGGGATTTTGAGAGAGGCATTGACCCACATTTCCATGTGAAAACGATCGTACTCCTGGATCCCCATGATCACTCTTCTGCTCACAGCCTCCCAGAAAGAGAAGGGTTATTGAGACTTGGCTGTGGTTTTCTGGCACTCAGGAGTTGCAGAGGGTGCCCCAAGAACACCATGTTCAGGCAGGCAGATTGCTTCTGGGGACACGGTAGGGAATCACCATGCTTACTGCCTGTTAAACACAAGCCGTGTTCCAGGGCATGAGGGGGACAGATGTAAGAGCACCGACTCTTCAGGCTGTTGAACGGAAACACACATCATCAAGCTGACAGGGTTTAACACAAAAGTCTGCTTGTTTTTTCCCTGCTTTGGATGACAGTGATAATGACAACAATATGCTTTTCTGTTAAGGAAACTTGAGATCCTTCCGTTTCCTAGCCAAATAAATCAGTGGGCCAAAAGTGTGCGTGCGAGTGAGCAGAAGGGCAGGGAGAAAGGCTGCTGTATATAAAGCATATAAAGTCCACGTGAGTGTTTCACTTGTCAGTACAACTTGCTTTTAATCCCAGCTTTGCTATTCCATATGCACTTGAGAAGCACGATAGGCTGAGCCCGGCAGCTATGCAGTGATTTCTGCTATTGTCAGTACAAAAGCAGGAGCACTGAACCTGTTTGTGACCTGAAAGCACGCAGTGATATCAGATTTACATTAACATTCATGTTGCTTACAAGTTCAGATTGGGTGGGGGGAAGAGAGAAGAGTTGCAGATGTTTCTTTCCAGTTTATTTTGAAACAGCTGAACCAAGCCACCAGTGTCTGCCATGCCTTTAATCCACTACAAAACTGGAAATGTACAAAAAGGAGCTGAGAAAGAGGTGACACTTGGCAACAGGAAGGTTGATATTACCCAGATTTAGACAAGTCTCAGAAGCCAACCATAGCACTCAATGCAATGAGCACATTTAGTCTTCTTTAAAGGAAATAATAATCAACCGTACAATTTGTAACAAGGGTAGGGAAATGTTTTAAAGCATGGAACCAAATTTTCAGCTGGTGCAAAATGATCCTGCCATAAACTGATGTCACTGAAACCAAATAAAGGCTCGTGATTCTTGGTGTGACAACTCCCTTTTCCATGTTTTATACATCACTGGTGCCATATCTATTCTTACACATTCCCAAACTAAACATAGAATGGATTCTTATACCTGTGGACCTGTTAGTCATATGGTGTACAGTAACAGTCTTCTCTGTTTCACTCTTGGCACAGGTAGCTGAGTCACCAGATGGCCAGGAGGTCTCTACTGAAGTCACTCCAGTGCCACCCTTTGCCTATGGTGTGCAAGGCCTGAAGCATTCCACCAACTACAGTGTTCGTGTGCAGTGCAGCAATGAGATGGGCAGCTCCCCTTTCACTGACAGGGTTTATTTCCAGACCCTGGAGCTTGGTAAGCAAAGGGCAGACAAGAACAGGAAAGCAGCTCTGGATCTGTAAAAGAGACAATGATAAACTTCATTGGACTCCTCTTTGCTAATTCAGGAATGCAGGAAATGTTATATGCACATTGTGCGTGGAGACCTCATAGCAGCCTTCCAGTATCTGAAGGGGGGCTATAAGGATGCTGGGGAGAGACTCTTCATTAGGGACTGTAGTGACAGGACAAGGGGTAATGGGTTCAAAATTAAACAGGGGAAGTTTAGACTGGATATAAGGAAGAAATTCTTTCCTGTTAGGGTGGTGAGGCACTGGAATGGGTTGCCCAGGGAAGTTGTGAGTGCTCGATCCCTGGTGGTGTTCAAGGCCAGGTTGGNCTAAGGAAGAAATTCTTTCCTGTTAGGGTGGTGAGGCACTGGAATGGGTTGCCCAGGGAAGTTGTGAGTGCTCGATCCCTGGTGGTGTTCAAGGCCAGGTTGGACATGGTTTAGTGTGAGGTGTCCCTGCTTATGGCAGGGGGGTTGGAACTGGATGATCTTAAGGTCCTTTCCAACCCCAACTGTTCTATGATTCTATACTATCATATTGCTTGTCCACTCCAAGGGTCTTGTAACACTTAACATAATAATATGCAGTCAAATGTGGTTAACATCAGTGATGCACGATCACAGGGCTTCTTCATGCTGGGCATATGCTCCATTAGCTCTGAGGGCTTTGGGGTCTTAGAAAGAAATGAGATTCTGACCAATCTTATTTTGTCCTCTTGAAGCAAACGTAATGCTGGTAGCTTGCAGAAGTTGTTTTCTTCCCTCACTCTCTTCCAGCTGATCTCAGGAAAGAGGGTAAAACTGTCTTTGCAACCATTTTCAGTGTGGATAGCAATTGTGTTCTGTCCTCTGCTTTCAGCTCCAAGCAGCACCCCACAAAATATCCATGTTATTCAAAGAGATCCTGGTCTGATTCTGGAGTGGGAAGGTGTGGCTCCAGATGTGCTCAAAGAAAATGTCCTGGGATACAGGCTGGAGTGGATTCAGGATAATGTAACTCAGGTAACAGATCAAGAGGAGAC
This sequence comes from Agapornis roseicollis, assembly GCA_002631895.1. Classification (NCBI taxonomy): domain Eukaryota; kingdom Metazoa; phylum Chordata; class Aves; order Psittaciformes; family Psittacidae; genus Agapornis; species Agapornis roseicollis. Next base: position 108,415 of record NDXB01009474.1, read on the forward strand.
CTGAACCATTGGGCTCAGAGTTGGAGAATGTTCACATTTTCTATGAATTAGGATTCCTCATCCCTTATCCACACCAGGGAACTAGATTGCTGGTATTGCTTTTGTGTAAAGGGATCTATTCCTCCGTATTTGGCCTTAAGAATTAGGCCCATTTCTCCCTTCCTGGCATATTCAGAATTCCTCCACTTGACTGTTCATCTGCCATTGACCAGTTCTCTGCCATTCCTTGTACAACAAGGATAACACAGAGAGAATTTGGTTTATCTCTTCATAAGTGCTGTCCTGAAGACAGCTCAGTCAGACAGTGCATAATATGGGCTTTCTCTGTCCTGTGACTGGGACTTGGCTTTCCAAGTCCTAGCAGCAAAGGTGTATTTAGCAAGTGAATGAGTTGTGCTGTAAATCACAGGAAGAAGGTGGTGGATTTGTTTCTTTCATTTACAGTATGTAGAGAGTTGAAAGGATCCTGTCAGGGTGGACAGCATTGACCTTTCCCAGGTATCTACCTGCCTTTGAAGTTCACAGCATTTCTTATGGTTTCTCACTTCTTAATATGTATTTAGCTAGTGCTTATTAATGATGAACAAGCCTATAATAATAGACAGCTAGAGGGAAAGGAGACTTGTTTCCTTTCTGCATGGCCCATTTCATTCTAGGTCAGCACCACTGACTTTGACAGTATTTTGAGTTCCCACTGAATTTACATTGTACCTCTTGTGGCAGCCAGATCTTTAGGGGTTTACTGCAAATTATGTGTATGAAGAAGATCCATGTGTTGGCCTTGTCATCCTAAGTGAAAACTGGCCATGAAATTCAGAAACCATGTGGGATTTGGTCAGCAAGTTAAAACACACAGACTCCTCCCCTGGGTTAAGGCTTTCAGATGTTTTGCTGTATGTTAGCGCATTATTTGTGTTTAAGACACAAGAAGGAGGTGTATTTTTTAATAGCAAAATAAGCCCCTCATTTCTATAGCAGCTCTCATGGAAGGACCTTAAAGGAGAAAATAACTGAACCTTATCTCTTCCACATACCCTGGGAAACTGGGAAAAAATAGCAGTATTTTTGAAGAGAAATCCCAGATGATATCCCATGGTAAAACTGAGTGGGACCAGGTCCCAGACATTGTATCACAACTCCCAGCCCTTGTAGCACCAACAAAGTACATGGTCATGGTTTGGTGTAGTTTTAAAGGTGACATTTTGGACTGGATTCCTTTGAAGACAGCTTACAGTTTGTTACCGTTTGCTCTCAGGGTGAGATGATCGTGCAGGATACAAAAGCTAATCTCACAACATGGAACCCTCTCAAAGACCTGATCATCAGGGTGTGTGTGCTGAACACTGCAGGATGTGGGCCCTGGAGTGACCTCTTCCTGCTTGAAGCCCAAGAGGTCATGGGTGAGTGTCTGTTGTCTTCCCTTCTCTTTGGGGAAGAAAGGCAGAAGTGCTGGGACTGCTGGTTTTCTCTGACTCTTCTCTTTTCAGTGCTTACAGCTGACTGAGCCACGTGCCTTTATAGAGCACACTTCATCAAGCAGAGTACAAATAAAATCATATTTAAAGAGCAGGTACAAACAAACCAGCTTCTGGCCACTACTGAGTCTTCTTTAACAGGATTTGCTGTGTTTAGTGCAGAACAGGGCAATAGGAGACGCAACAGAAAAGGTGCAAAGGAAGATATAAAATCGTTCATTTAGGCTTAAGCCACACACATTTATAAGAGTAAATGTGACAAAACTCTAACATATTTAAACCATAGCCACATAGGGGTTTGCAATGTTTTTACTGAATTTGTTCATATTAAACCAGTTTATCTCTCTCCATGCAAAAGCTGAGCTACTGGTGGAAGAGAGAGATGATGTGGTACAGAAGCTGTATCATGCAATCTGGACCAGGTGGAAGGGTTTGTTGGGAGCAGAGAACAAGCCATGCATGTGTAGAGTGCATTCCTAGTGATAAAGGGCAGTTAGGCTCATCTGTGCTGGTTTTCTTGCTGGTTTTCACAGTGAATGGGAAGTGGGAGTCAGGTTATAGAGAAGGGCAGGATGTTCTATGGGAAGATGCGCAGAAGGGAGAAAAGAATGAAAGACAATGTATAACAGCTAAGGGGAAGACATTCCAAATGAAAATATGGATTGGTGAGGTGCCAACGTGCAAAAGCCCCAGAGTCTCCTGATGTTTTGTTCCCAGCACCTGTGACAGGATGAGGCAGCAGTCTCTCATATCTGACGCTGACCCTCCCACTGCTGCTTTCTTCCCATTCCACATGTCTTTTGAGGAATCACATGGACAATGATCCCGCCACACTTAAGGATGGTAGTGGAAACACTGAGTGGGGTTCTGAGGCCAGCAGCATGTGGGGAATAGGGACAGGGTAACAGGAGAGAACTGTAGCCTTATTTGCAGTAGTGTATCTAATCCTGGTTTTAATGTGCACATTACTCAGGCCCTTTGGCAACTGTGTTCCTGTGATGAAGTCAGCACTGGTGGCTATGTGTAAGCACACACTCACTGTGGGATCAAAGCCCTCACATTATTTAAAGAAGAATGAAGGGTGCAGAGATCCAGAGCTGACTCTACGAGAAGCTGGGCCTTGGCTCCATCAATATTTTTCCTCCTGCTTTTTGCTCAGTTATTTTCTGTGGTACCCAAATACAGAGAAAGGTACCTGAAAGGACTAGAGTATCCCTTTGGAAACTGCCCAGCACTGTGAGAAGCATTAGGGAATGTATAGCATTTTACGTGGAGTTGGAATGGGATAAACCTGAAAACTCAATATGTTTTCTTGGTTTTATATACAAACCACTTCAAAGAAATTAGCATAAGGAGTGGTGCTTGTTTTGGCCAAATGCTGAAAGTACACGTATATTTCTTCACACACATAACAGGCTGGAAATAAAGGTTCACTGTGGAAACACTGACAGGCCTTGAACATCAGAGCTGCAGAAAGGCTGCAGTTTTGTTTCAGGCCTAGTAGAAAATATAAGTTGCTTCCTTTCCTAAAATAGCAAACTGGCAGTGGTTGCTTTCTGTGAGAAATGCCAGGGGTGGTTTCTGACTGGCTCCCAGTGCGGCAGTGAGGATGACTAAGCTTGTATAAACTTTAATTCGTATTTCTCATCACAGCAAAGCCAGTCAGAGCACCACCCAGCTTATGCAGAGATCTTGTGCACCATTAACAAAGATGACTTTAATATTTCCAGTAGAAACATCTCTCATTGCAGAGAGGAACAGAATGGTCTAATAGCTTTTCCCCGTCTGTAATCTTCACGGCTGTATGCAGGATAAGACTCTGGGATTGCACTCTTTGTACACCTTTGTGATGTAAAACCTGCTACAGAAATATAGGGGGTTCTCTCATCATCAAAGGGCTCCTAAAAACTCAAGCTCATCTAATACAGTTTTCTCTCGGCTTTGTGCAGTCTTAAGGCATATGCCTGTTGGAAAATAGGGATGCGCGAAATGGGAAGGAAACAGAGCTGGGGGAGGAGAGGCAACTCAATCTTTACTTGGGCTGCAGCTATCTTCTCTATCTCAGTGGCACTAGTGGGAAGCAATGATCTGTGAGGCAGAGGGGAAGCAGTGAATTTCAACATTCATTTCTATTTATGTTACATTTGTTATGACCTGTGGGATGTGCTCCTGATTCCTACAGTTCAGAAACAGGGAGAATAATTTAGTTTTGTGGTTGTTTTGTTTTCATCCATCCTCCTTTTGAGGGACTCCCCAAAAGGAGACCTAAATCCCTGCTCTCTCCCCAGGCCAGCTAGCAGAGACAGACTAGAAAATAGGCTGAGAGAGGTTTGTCTCACCGTAGGGGGAGGGAAACCTCATGGTTTCAGAGAAGACATTTTACGTCCATGTTGTTAGTTGTTTCTGTCCTGATTGTTTGACAGGAACAGCCCAAATGATTGGTTTGGGAATTGTGGAGAGGGTTGGAGTTACCTTTCATAGCATTTTATTCTGTTTCTGATCCTCTTCCTTCTCATAAGCAGCCTTGAAGGCTGGGGTCAAAAGGTACAGCAAGAGGGAGTGTCATGAAACCCAGAGCCTATAAAGCTCTGTGAGTCACTGATAAGATGCTGGAAAATAGGTGCTAAAGCCCTGGTAATTTGTCTCAAGTGGAGAAGTACCAGTTCTGCTTCCTCAGTGGTCCAGAGTTCTGTTTCCTTAAGCTCTACCTGTTAATTAGACTGCTTCTAACAAACTTGGATGACAAGGCTCTACAATGTTACTAGCAAATAAGCTTTAGAAGCCTTTTGCTTGCCAGGACTCTGCCAGTAGGGATGTCTGACTCCTTTTCGCATACATCTATGGAGAGGTTCATTCAAATCTCAGCCCATTAACCTAACATCTGTTTTAAGGGCAGACTTACTTACACTCTGATGACATATAATAGGATTACATACATTGTCCAAGTTGATTCTTCCTTAGCTCTGGTAAAGCACAGTCAACTGCTGATGGTGAGCATAGGAGCACGAAGATGAAGGAAGGGTTTAAGGACCTGTTACCTGTTTGGAGATATGAAGGCTATACTAGATTTTAATAAACCCATACAAATTAACATTTACTATTTAGCAATTGTATTTGAAGGATAAATCTCTTGGGGAATTGGATTAATTCATCTGTTGTTTGCCAAGCATAGATAATATTCTTTTATTCATAACCACTTGCTTATCTTTCTCTCCTGGGAGCTTACTCAGATTGGTAGCATCTCCATTTCTTCTGTAGACAGTTGTAGTCAAAATCATACATATCCTGGGAGCAAATATTAGACCAGAACTGGAACCTGCACACTAGCTAACTTATTTCTTATGTTGCAGGGCACCTTTTAAAATGCACCTTTTCTTTGGTAGAGGGACATTGAGAAGTTACAGCCAACCAACAACATTGGGAAGTTATAACCATGTGGCAATTGTTTTTCCCTATTGTCTTTCAAAGTGTTATCTGGTTGGCATTCAGGCAGTATTGAGGAGTCTGGTCAAGGTCCTGCTGCCTGCTTTAAACAGGACAAGGTGAAACCTGCACACAAAATGCTCGTATTAAGTAGCTTTTTTGCTGTGAGAGTCCAGTTTCAAGTGCCCCAGATCATGAGCTCATGTAAAGTAATATAATGTGGAACAGCAAGTGCCCTTTGCTTTCTTGAGGCTCACAAAGAAGAACAGATTCTGATAACTGGATGCATCTGCTCTGCCTTTGCTGCGTGAAACAGCTAGCTTTTCTGATGATCAACTGAGTAGCTGTTGATGCCAAATTCCAGTGTACAATAACCCACTATGTACACCAGACCCAGCAGCATAGCTTTTCCATTGAAAAGCAAATAGAAGAAATGTCCCAGTATGGTCTGTTTACTATTGATTGTCTTCTATTTCCTGACTGGTGTTTTCTCCATCATCTAGGTGGCCAGAGACAACCTCCTTATGGAACGTCCTGGGTCCCTGTGGCATTGGGCATTCTCACAGCTCTGGTCACAGCTGTTGCCCTGGCTCTTATTCTCCTTAGGAAAAGAAGAAAGGAAACTCGGTTTGGGTAAGGGAGGTTCTCCTTATGTTGGTTAGACAGAACACTGAAAATATAGTAGAAAAATGTTATATCAATAGCTAGGCTTTAATAGAATATGGAAATATAAACCAGATATGGAACTATAAACTAGATAAATATAATTCTGTAAGTTCTTAGCATTGTTGCTTAAGAGATTCAAAGACAGAAGACCCACAGATTAATCATTTTCTGTGTTCTTAGGGGCTGGGCCCTTTATCCCATGCCAGTTTTCAGGTTAACAACTTCCTGTAACTTCCTGACTGCCCAGAGCTATCTGGATCCCCAGAAAAGTCTCCTTTCAGTCACCTCTGACACTTGGCTGTGGGTTGCTTCCTGCTGCAAGGAAGGTTCCTATTCTTTTCAGGATCTCACAAACCTCTCATAGCAGCATCTCTGTTTATGTATCTCTTGCAACCTGCTCCAACCTGGGCACTCAGGATAAGCGATTCCCCTCTTTCCAAATGCATCAACAAGGCAGCATAAACCCACCATTCCTCCTCTTTGACTCTTTCACAAAACAATCTGCAGTATTTACATGGCAAGGGATAACAAATCATCTGTACTGTTCAAGACATCCTTGTAGAAGTGAATGATCCTGTAAGTAACCATGGTCCTTTTGTGTCTTTTCTGCCTTTCAGCCATGCCTTTGGCAGTGTGGTTGGCAGAGGGGATCCAGCAGTCCATTTCAGAGCTGCCAGGTCTTTCAACAGGGAAGGTCCAGAGCTCATTGAAGCAACATGTAAGTAAAATGATGTGAGTGATTCTGCTTGAGAAGCTGTGTTCAGGCATGTACTATACTCTTTGTTTTCCCTGACACTGATGGGTTTGGACCAAGAACATGCAATCAGTTTACAAGGAGGTTTAGACAGTGTGGGTGGCAGAGGTGAAAGGCCAGAATTGCTGTTGCCATACCAATTACAGAGCACTTGCTAATTACAGATACAGTCATTAGGTATATTAGTGGGAGACATAAATTCACCACTCCCCTGCCCCAGTTTCACACTACTGTGACTCCTTCGACTGTAATATTATGCAACAGTGAGATAAATATGGCTCAACAATAACAGCATGCTTTAAACTCAGTGCTGAGCTGTGCTACAAGCATGAACCAATTAATCAGTCTTGGAACACCAAGAATCCATAACTTCTCAAACAGGAGATCGAATCCCAGGAATGGCCAGAGTTAAGATGGTCCATTTCTGTCTCTATGTTCAGTAATGCCATGGCTCTCTGTAGCTGTGTTGCATGGCTGGGTGACAATGTTTGCTTCTCTGGGTTTAGAGGCCCCTCCATTAAATCTAGTGACCATAAACTGTTGGACATTGTGTTATTCTCTCAGCCAGGCACTGTGAGACAATCGTTGAAAACTGGTGCAGCTCCATCACCTTAAATGAAGCAGTGTGAACCAGTGTCTATCAATGTCCTTTCTCATTGGATTTTGACGTCTCAGGGTTATTTACAGTACTTCTGTATTCCTGTTGTTCTTGGTGTGTTCAAGGATGGTGCTATCACAACCTTCCCTTTTCAGTACTGTTGGTGAGGCTAGAGGACATGGAAGGGAGCTCTCTCTTTTTCAGGTTTTCATGCTTACAGTATGGGAATTAGATTGGAGATGGAGATTAGAACAGGTGACTCTTGATGTTGTGAGAGAACATTCAAATATCCCTTATTTGACTCTTCCTTTGTTTTTTTTCCAGTGGAGAGTGTAGGGATCAGTGATGAGCTGAAGACGAAACTCAAAGATGTTCTAATCCAAGAACAGCAGTTCACCTTGGGAAGAATGTTGGGCAAGGGTAAGAACCAAAACTGAACAAGTCATAGAATCATAGAATAGTTAGGGTTGGAAAGGACCTTAAGATCATCTAGTTCCAACCCCCCTGCCATAAGCAGGGAAGTCTTCACATGGGAAGTCCCACATGCATTACCGTTACTGTTGAGTAGAGAGAAGCAATTACAAGCAGCCTGTTTTCCCTCCCTCTGCTTGTAGATGTCAATTTAAATGGAACTTTCCTTCTACAGAGATAAAACATTTCAAAGGTTTAGTGTAACTAAGAGGATACTTCCTAAGCCATTCCTATAATACGGCTCTACAGAGTCATGAACTGTAGTCTATGCTCAGCTTTCCAAAGTACTATTGATTCACTGGTGTGTGAATCTCAAAGATTTAAACAAAGGAATAGTCAATTAAACTTCTGCTCTTCCTACTAACAAAGTGGTGCTACAGAATTCCTTCCACTTAAGTAAGCATGCATCAAGTATTAAATGGGCTGAGACAATACAGAGACAGAAGTGATCTACCTCAAACACTCCAACCCCTCATAAAGTATGTTGATTCAGATATTCTCAATGTCTGGGGAGGTTTGACTGTACATTTTAGTTTGGGCTCTTAGAGAGGCCCCGTTGGAACATTTATCCTCATTAGTTGAGGTCCTTAGGAGCTCTCCTGACTGTGGATGGCCATCTGGATGGCCCACACAGGTGCTTCATCCATTTCTTTGAGGTTTTCAGCTCAGGAGGGATGGGCAGAGTAAAGGTGAGATGCTTCTCACTCAGCTTTAGCTAAAACATTTGCTGAGAAACCGTGTGTGAAAAGATGGTTTTGAATTTAGATTTCCCAAATGGCAGGCAGGCCAGTGTGCTAACTGTTGAATCATCCTTCCCTGGTTTTCTTTCTGAAAGCAATCTCTGGAAATAAGTGAAAACATGTAATGGTAAAGCCAGTAACTGAGATGGGAGCATAAATCAGGGGTTGTAAGCAAAAGGAAGCTAAAGCGTTTGGCTTCTTCTTCTTTATAAGCAGTTTCATTGCAGGTTTCTTTGACCCTTTCCCACTGAGAGCATTCTTTTGCTCCATCCTTCCTAGGACAAATGTGTTTCTTTCAGAGCAGGAAGATGACCTTCCTGCAGAAGTGGTCTCAGAGGGCTTAACAATGCTAAGTAATCAAACAGCTGTTTCATCTGTGTCAGCTTTTGGTCAGTTTCTGGGATCCTGCTTCCTTCAGAACCCTTGTGGGTTCTGGGCTGTCCCCATGACAGGTAACTGGAAATTGGCTGCAGCAAGGCCCCTGGGGATGGCCTTGGTGGGAGGATACAGCTGGTAGGATCTGGTCTGTGTTGTAAGCCCTGTTCCCCCAACCCCATGCTTAGCATACAGGTTCTAATATAGCATAGCTGCATTGCCTTAGGCTCTGCTGAGTCTACAGCTGAGAAACAGCTCCATAATATGGAAGCAGCACAGAAGAGCCTTTGCTCCTTCCAATTTTCCTCTTTTGTGGTCACATCATCTGCTCTTGGTTATTGTGAAATAGGCATGTGCCATGCAGTAATGAAGGACACTACTGAAAGGCTAATGGAAAGATAATGCTTTCAGGGTAAGTGTCCTGAGTGCCATGTTTTGCTTCCTTCTTTTCAGTACTAGAGTTCCTCATACTACTGAATTTTTGGTGGGGTAAGCAGTTACAAAATTAGGAAGAGCAAATCTAGCATTGTCTATCTGATATGGGATTGCCTTCTTTCCCTCTTGTTTTCCTCTGTTTTGTGGACTGCTAGCACAGTGACCTCTGTTTACTGGTAGTGATACCTGTTCTAGGTATACATAGGCTGAAAGCTGCAGGTTAGAACTGCAGAATACAAAATGAAGCTGGTAGCTGCATTTCCTGTGGTTATTCAGCTTTGCCAGTGACCCTTGGAGTGAACCTGCTGTGAATCATGCTTTCTTTACAAGAAGCTGTTTCCTCATTGCCTGCTCTGGTCACTTCACAGGGGAGTTTGGATCAGTTCGAGAGGCACTACTGAAGCTAGATGATGGCTCTTTCCAGAAAGTGGCAGTGAAGATGCTGAAAGGTAAGTGGGAGCAGAGCTACCTGAAGTACTTAAGAGAAGAGAGCTTGGAACGACTAAATGCTATCTGTCCTATTCTCCAGGAAACATCCCCCAATGCTCTTTACTCCTCTCTGAGCTTCCCACTCAACCACTCTACCCATGTTGTCTCCTATCCCTTTCATGTCAGTCTTGTAGCAGAAGCTTTTCAGAGAACGACCTATACCACCTTAGTTGTTTGTATGACACCTAGCATGCGGTGAGTGCAACCAAAACCAAATCATAGCTACAGCTTCTGTGCATAGAGAGTCTTGTTTAGTTGCTTGATTCAGCACAGCACTACATCACATGGCATAGACAGCTCAGAGAGGTCTGCTTTGCCCCAGTAATTCAGCAGTGAAAGACAGCATTCCTCCAAGCATATATCCTAGAATATACAGAAGAGTGTTTGGGCTGAATGCAGTGACAAGCTAACTCATCTTAGTCAAGCATATTTGAATAAATAGTCTAACTCCCTTCTGATTTGTCATTTGTTGAGTGTACATAGCTAACATGTTCATCAGGGAGAAGTCTAACAAGAAAAGCAATTAATAGATAGGTATAAGTCAAAGCAAGTATGTGTATATATGTATGTGTGTATGTATGTATATAGGTATATATGCATATGTATATATGTACATATACATATATATACACACATATATACATATATACATACATACATATACATGTGTGTGTATATATATATATATTAACCTATGTTATTTCACCCCTGTTGCCTGTAAAGCAGAAATGAACTGGGGCTGTCTTAAAGCAGAGTCACACTCACTTATCTCTGGAGCTGAGTTTGGCTGCCACAGAATACCAGCTTATACTAAATATCCTAGTACCACATTAGTGTAAATTGCATCACCAGTTTCAGTTTGCGAGCTTTTGTGTAGTCAGACTGTCTACCTTCAGGCATGTAACTTGGAAACTCTCTGTCACCCTCCAGGAGCACCTTCCTTCTCCATTGACTATAAAAAGGGAATCTACCTTTCTCTTCTTAATCATATTTAAATTACTTGCCTAAAGCAGGTAATGTGCATACTCCCCTACACATCTGAGTCTGATCTTGCAGCAAGACTGGAGGATTCCTGCTAAATTCAACAGCAGCAGTGGGCGAAGTAGTCCACTGCGTTAATTCTTTATTATAGTGATATAATTCCATAAATCTGGAGTAACAGCAGTGAGAAATAATTTACTGCAACTTTATGCTGATGTATGTCACTGTTGAATTAGGTCCAAGATCTCCAACAGTGTGGGGTTTTAAATCTTAGCTCTAGCACTTCAGAAGACTCAGTCATGCTAAGAGACATAAAAGCATAGATCTTTCATGCCATCCTTATGAGAGATGAGCTGGGGTCTGCTGTGTCAGCCAGGGCCTCCAGGCCATCTCCTCAGTTTCAACATTCTCTTTTATTTTGTGTGACATTTCCCTCACATTGCAGTTTAGGTTCTTTTAGCTAATTAATTTCTTACATCTTTAACCCACACATGCTCTGCATGGCTTCCAAGGGAAGCTGTCACTGAGAAAAGAGCTTTTAATCAGCAGGTCATTAGTCTGCTAAGAACCAGTTTACCAGATGTCTCTGGTGTGTGCTTACTGCTCCCATCCCAGGAGAAAGTGTCAGGCTCTGCTTTCGGGCTCATCCAGCTGCAGGTCTGAGAGGATGAGCTGTGCCACAAAGAACAAGCATCTGATAATCATTATGTGTAAAGTCCCCCGGAGCCACTCACAGAGGAAGCAAACTTACAGTCACTTTCTTCCCAGCGGACATCTTCACCTCGACTGACATTGAGGAGTTCCTGCGAGAGGCTGCATGTATGAAGGAGTTTGACCACCCCCATGTCACTAAACTGATCGGTAAGCTGCTTGTGCCACACAGCACCTCCTGTTCCTTCACAGTCCCACACAGCCTCACACATTCACCCTCACTACTGTACAACAGCAGTGCTAGTGTAGCCACCTCTGTGCTGCCTGGAGTCCTGCATGCATCAGCACTCTTCCTGGGCCTGGAGGGAGTTCAGGTGTGTGTAAGTGCTCACGACACTTGCCCTCATACACCAGTAGTAAGCATCTCTTAAGCTATTTCTTTGATCTTGCGACTATTACTCAGGCTGCCTGAGGTATGTCTAAACCACTGTGAATTGTGGACAGATGGGTTGGTAGACATATAGAGCAAATGGAGATTGTGCTGTTCCAAAGTAAGGAACCAGGACATTCGTTTGTGGGTGGGCATTATGGGACAGACAATATACAGAATGTGGAGATTGCTCTGCAGAGACTGAGGTTTGGGGCTGTCTGGTCTGGAGCAATCCTAGAAACATAGCTGGTCCTGCCGGGAGAGCAGAGAGGCAGTGCTGCCTCTGTAAACACAGTTAGAGGTATCTTAACACCTCCTGGCATGAAGCCATGCAGAGAAGCTTGGAACATGGAACCTACCCACCAAAACTGTGCATTTTCCTCCAGATTTGTAAGAGAAAAGGCACAGCAGCCTGTAAGATCCCCCTTGGGACTTATGTGTTTGCTAAAACCCCTTTGCTATGTGTGTCCTCATTAGGAGTTAGTCTGCGGAGCCGTCCCAAGGGCCGTCTCCCAATTCCCATGGTGATTCTGCCCTTCATGAAGCATGGAGACCTTCATGCTTTTCTGCTGATGTCACGGATTGGGGAAAACCCTTTTGTAAGTGTTTTACTGTAGAATTCCTTCTGGGAGGGTATGGATTTTCAGAGAATCTGCTCAGATCTGTTCAGGGTCGGTCTCCCCAAGGCATTGGCATTTGGCTGGATTTTAACAGCAGAGAAAGCTATGAGATGCGATGTTGCAGTGTTTCATTCCATGCATGTTGAGGATCAACTCCTCCATTCCATCCCCTCCCTGTTTCCCCCATCCCTGCTCAGTCAGCCAGCAGAAAACCTTGCAGTTTTGCTGTACATGCTTGCAAGTTTCCTGGAAGAGAACTTGAACCATTATTTCTTTCAGAACTTGCCTGTTCAGACACTGCTCAAGTTCATGATTGATATTGCCAGCGGGATGGAGTACTTGAGCTCAAAAAACTTCATACACAGGGACCTTGCAGCTCGGAACTGCATGTAAGTGATCCGTGTAAGGACCAGAGTGGGTGAGAGAGGGATGGGAAGCCTTTTGTGTGACAGAAGTGGAGACAGGTCCTATCCAAGGATGCTGGTCCTTGCATTTAAGTGACCACAGACATAGGGGAGCCATGGTCATGGGGGTAGGGGTGTGTGTGGGCAGTGCTGAGAGCAGAGTGATCCCTGAAGTCCCACTGAGCTTCCAAGTAGACCCTATTTATAAGGAACTTTTCCATCATGTTCTGCATGTACAGTTTCATAGAGTTGTACAATTGTCATTAGTCACTCAAATGGCTGTGTGTCAGCATGGGCTATTTGTTCTACAATATAATGTAACCAAGAGGAGAGAAGGAGTTTGGCTGTGTTAGGAGAAAGGGACTTTCAGTGTAGCCTGGAGTCTGTATTTCTTGTATCTATTTTGAGGATTTGATTATCACAACATAAAAAATGTAGAATTTCCCTGAAAGCCTGTGGAGAATGCTTTAGAAATAATTGCAGGGTGAGCGCACTGTATGATCCCACATTGCTGTTCTTGTCCCCAAACTGCCTTGCCTGCTTCGAAGGGAAGAAAAGTCTTTTTATTATCCTTTCCACTCTGCTTCTCCTCTGAGAACTGAGTAAAGAACTGTCAGACAGAAATGTGCCTCTGAACAAAACCACGACAACCGGTAAAATCCTCAGTGAGACACAGATTTCCAAAGGCATTTGAATTCCCAGATGCACAGACAGGAGCCTGGTGTTCACAATGAAGAATGACGGGTTAGCCTGCTTTGGCATTTACCAGAAACCCATACTGATTTCCTATTTTTAAACATCTAGAAAATACAGACTTCCTCCAGAGGAAGCTGAATGCCTGTTTCAGCACATCTTCTGGGAAAAGCAGGGAGTCCTTTATGGGGCCTGGGAGCATGAGGCCTCTGTGGGCTTTACTTGCACTGTGTGTCTAGGTTTAAATAGTGACAGAGCAATTTAGACCATTAACCAGGCCTAGAGACAAGATGTGGCAGATCTAGTCTGAGCAGTTGTAACAACCTGTTTAGGCAAGCACCCAGTGGTGCTTGGTTGCCTGTATACAGTGCATGCCTTAGTGACAGCAGTGAGCACTGCAGGTGTCCTCTGGCAATCCTGGATACTATAGAAAGTACCTGAGTTCACTTTGTGTAACAGAGTAGACCATCTGAGCATAGCCATTTCCTTACTTCCTTAGTCCTACTTATCTTCCTGTTAGTTCCAAGGAACTGATTTGAGGCCACTAAACTATTTCACATGGTCATCATGTAGATGAAGTCATTATCCTTCTGGGTAATACTTGGTGATCTATGTACCTCAGTTCCCTGGACATAACAGGGCTCTGTGTTGTGCCTGAGGTGGCATCTAAATGACTTCCTCATCATGGACACTTTCCCTTAGGTTGGATGAGAACATGAACGTGAGTGTTGCAGACTTTGGGCTTTCTAAGAAGATCTACAGTGGAGACTACTACCGCCAGGGCTGTGCCTCCAAGCTGCCAGTGAAGTGGCTTGCTCTGGAAAGCCTGGCAGACAATCTGTACACAACACACAGCGATGTGGTGAGTTTTGCTCTGTGCATTTGGGAATCACTTGCATTCCTGCTGAAGTGGAGGAATCCTTCTGCATTCATTGAAGGTGGGAAAAGGCCCTGGTGGCAGGAAGGGGAGTTTGCCTTGTGTTTGAGGGACAGTGCTCCCTGTCTTGGGCACTGTCAGACCTCAAGACTAAAACTACATGCAAGTGGTTTACGGCAGAAGTCACAGAATCATAGAATCATAGAATAGTTAGGGTTGGAAAGGACCTTAAGATCTTCCAACCCCCCTGCCATAACCAGGGACACCTCACACTAAACTGTGCCACCCAAGGCTTCATCCAACCTGGCCT